>JAVXUM010168014.1:0-12261 GCA_035590655.1 Pouteria glomerata
CACGCCGTTCGTGCTCACGTCCCTACAGATGTCAATGCAGGACCCACACAGGAAGGTTAGGGTGACCACACTTCAAGCTGAGAGAAGTACAACATTTTAGGCCAGTCTGTATTTTTGTTTCATGTATTTTGGGAAAATCATGTTGTATAAATATGACTTTTAGAATACAAAAAAAAGTTTTGTTGTATAATGATATACTGTTATAATTAATTTAGCCCTTAAAATATTTATGAATGGTATCATGCTCTAGCAAAATTATTGTCTTAATTGGCCAGGTTCACAAATGTTAGTTGTGGGTCCCATTGCGTAACCGTTGTGTATGCTCTGATGCAATGACTAATTATTCATAATTTGCATGCTTATTACTCACTCCTCGGATCCTCGGGTCTGGGGTATGACAAAAATAGTGATTCACTAGTTAATCTCCTTGGCGTAGTCCTATAGGTCCAGAGAACTGATAAAAGCTCTTCCACCCACTTCCCTTTAACAACTTCTAATTTCTTCTTTATGCCATTGAGGATGATCTTATTTGATACTTCAGTTTGTCAATTGCTCTAAGGATATGCCGGTGAGAAGTATATATTTTTTATGCCATATCTTAATTAATATTCTCTGAACGGTCTGCTATCAAATTGAGTCCCATTATCAGATATTAAGGCCATAGGAATGTCATACCTTGTAATGATGTTCTTCTATGCAAAACACCTGGTATCCGTATCTTTGATCTGTGCCAGTGACTCAGCTTTAACCTATTTAATAAAATAATCTATGCCGACCACGAGCCACTTCCTATTTCCAACTGCAGTAGAAAGTAGGCCAACTATATCAAGTCTCTATTGTGCGAAGGGCCAAGGGCTTGTCAAAGGACTTAACTCTTGTGCTGATTGGTGAGAAACATGGCAAACATCTGACATTGTTTGCACTTTCGAACATAAGCATAAGCATCATTCCCTATTTTTGGCCACTAGTACCCTTGAATGATTGCCCTATGAGCCAATAACCTGCTCCCAGTGTGTGCACCACAAACGCTTTCTTGTATCTCATATAGAAAGTCCTACACTCGATTTGAATGAACACAAATGAGGTTAAGGCTTAACTCTAATTTTAACTCTATATTGAATTCTACCCATAGTTAAATTTAACCCTAATTTAAATTTGGAATAATTAATTTTAATCCTTAACGAATTTTAACACTAATTAAATTTTATCCCTAATTTAATTTGAAATGAATATTAACCCTTAATGAATTTTAACTCTATGTTGAATTTTATTCCTTATTAAATTTAACCCTAATTTAAATTTAAAATAATTAATTTTAAGCCTTAATGAATTTTAATGAATTTTATCCCTAACTGTATTTAAGCATCATTTAATTTAAAATGAATTTTAACCCTAATTGAATTTTGTCCCTAGATAAATTTAATCCTAGCTTAAATTTGAAATAATTAATTTTAAACCGTAATGAATTTTAACACTAATTTAATTTTATCCCTAATTATATTTGAGTATAATTTAATTTGAAATTAATTCTAACTGTTAATGAATTTTAACTCTAACTAAAAGTCACACTAATTACTAATTTAAATTTTAACACTAATTGGATTTTATCCCTAATTAAATTTAAACATAATTTAATTTTTAATTAATGTTATCCATAATGAATTTTAACACATAAAAATAAATTTAACACTACTTAGGTATCTATATTTCTTTAATTAAAGCAAAGTGCTAATAGAATTGTTGTTTTATTTTTTAGTATTTTCAATATAAAATATACATTTGGGAGTTGGATGATTTTTAAATTATAAATTCTTTGTACCAATCTATTTTTTTGGTTTTTAATTAATAACATATATTTGTTGACCATAGTTGTTAAATTTTGTCTAGTGAAAATACTAAAAGATAGGATTATTGTCATTTTTCTAGTATTTTAGATGTAAAATATAACAAATTAACAACCAGCAATCAAATCAACAAACTAATAAATTAATAACTTCACAAATTACTAATTTAACAAATTATTGAACTTAATTTAACAATTTAACAAACTAATAATTAATAACTCAACAAAACAAGAAATTAAAATAATTAACATGTATTTTTACAAATTACAATTAACAACACATATGATAACAAGAAGGTACATGGTGTCACTACTCTTGATGTGGTTAGGGCCAGGACTTATACACTAGGAAAGCTTTTCTCCTTTTTTGACGTTCTTTTGAAATTTTGTTTAGTTTCTTCGAATTAGGAGTTTAAATAATGACTTTTTTTCTTTTTTCGAAACTCAAATAATGACTATTATGCTAAATTGGCTACCAATGTATACATAAAGATGGTGGGGGTGCAGGACTTTATTTTTGATAAGGTTCTTTTTTTTTTTTTTTTTAACTTCTTTCATTAGAAATTTACACATAGTTATTCATTTGCTAATTCAGGAGTTAATATTGTTGGTGGTTGGTGGTCATGTTGGCGTAACAATTCTGCCTCTTTTATCTCAAGTATGGTTGTCTTTTTCTCTTTTAAAATTATTTGTGATCATCGTCTAAGGAAATGAGATTGGTTACTTCTGCCTATTTCAATTTCATTCTGTTACAGGCATCAGTCTTCTTCCAATTTCTTAATGTTTGAGTGAATGGCATCTGTAGGCAACATAAAATCTACCAGATGAAGATATTGAGGCTCTTACTAAAAGAACAAAAGATGGAGGAACAGAAGTTGTGGAAGCAATAGCTGGGAAGGGATCTGTAACATTATCAATGGCGTAAGTTTGGATAAAATCTTCATTCTTTATGGCTCAATTACCAAATTTCTTTTATTCAGGTTTTCTTGGTGTATATTGTGTTTTTGATTCAATTTAGAATAATTTGCTTGTGGAGAAATCATAAACTCGTAATGGATGACATGTGGCCTGTTTGCTTTAGCTTGATGGTTCTATATCGATTGCAAGTTGACTAATTAATGTTCTTACAGAGTTTTATAATCTGGCTACTGTCCCAATTACATTGATGTCTCTCAATTGTTATATTACTCTTGTCATGGAAGTTACATGATTCTTTAGTAATTAATTTGATTTTTATTTCAAACCAAAGGTGCATATATCTGCAATACAATAATTATGGTATCCCTTTCTCCTCTCCCACTCTCATTATATGGTATCCCTGGTGAAGTTGACAATATAATTAAAACTATAGAATTCTATTATTTGTTTATAGACTAAGAGATCATGTATTTTCTAGTTATGTTGGGGCAATTTTTGTTGATGCCTGCGTGAAGGAACTTAAGGGAGTTTTAGATGTTGTTGAATGTTCTTTTGTGCAGTCAAGCATCACCGAGTTACTTTTTTTTGCCTCAAAGGTGATTGTGTTCAACTTTCTCTTTAACTTAGGGTGTATTGTTTATGTGTGTTAATGAAAATAATATAAGGAACAAAAACTTTAGGTAATGATTTTAATTATCTAATTTTTTATACTGTAAGTGTTAAATAATCATTCAAACCAAAAGATTGGATGTTGTTAATATGCTTGCAATGAGAAGATTTTGTTTCAGCTGCCTGCTTTTAGAATTAATTCAAACTTTATGTACTTTGTTGCATATTATGACATAAGTATTGTTTATTGCAAATATCATTAAGGGTATATTTCCGGATTCTGTGAGATAAAATTTTATAATCTGTGTTTTTATTGGAAATTTCTTATGAATTCATAACTTAAATTTGGTATTTTGGTTTGCATCTTTAATTTGCATTCGTTAGAGTGCTTGCTTATTCTTTTCTTCTCTTTCTTTGTTTTTTGTTTGGTTCTATTTCAATTTTCTGGAAGTAAGAACCTCTGTGCTTGTCATGAGTGGTTTCTCCCCCTTCATCTCTCTTATTATTTGCCATTTTTTCCCCTTTTGTTAATGACGATTCATCCACTATTGATTCAATCACACTTATCATGTATAATCTAAACACCAACAATAGTTAGGGAATTTAATCACATTAGAAGAAAATTTCCAGTCGAAAGTTTAAAACAACAGTACTATATCTAATTATTATGGACAACCATGTTTATTTACTATTAGCAACACAATGATCTATGGTCTTCAAAATTGACTAAAAGATGGGATAGTATTGGAAGAAGCATATTGTCAAACCGTGTTGCCCCCAAAAGAGGAAGTTTAGTGACCAACCGTAAGTGAGGGCATGAACCATGGTAAGTTAAAATCTACAATCAATTGGTAAGTCAAAATCTAAAGATTATTACACAATGATATCATTATTCAAAGTAATATTTTCACTTTTTTTTGATAAGTGATTCTAATATTTTCACTTCCCTTTTAGTTGGTTACAGTCATTCAGTAAGAAACTTAACTTCTTAGACACCCATTTATCTCATGAATGGATGTTTAATTTTTGAGCAAATCATATGATCATAGATTACTAAATGTTCTTCACATCATTTTAACTTTAATCCTTATGAACAATGGGAAAATGAATTTAAAAAGGGATACTGTCTAACCATTCTACTGATCACTCTTCCTCCAAATGCCATTTCTCAATAATAATTCTTAAAAACCCAATGTTAACTTAGAAATATTAAAAAGTTATAAAACCATGAGCACACATGTAAGTGTACCATTTTCCTCCTGTACAATAATAAATGTAAAGAGCAATATTTAGGTCACCTATGGAATTTAACAAACTATTAACATAGCATAACCCAAAGCACCTATCATTTCAATTGCGTCACCTTATGGCCAAGTATATGTGAATAACTGAGCTTTGATGCATATGATCAGCCAATTGTGTCAATTAGTTGCTTTGTAGTTATTTCTCTTGGAATTTTTGAAACATGTTCATTCTTTTTTCATGCTATTCTTTTCTTTTGTTGATCTGTATATTGATTTCTTATGTGGTTTTTTTTTCTAGTACACATGAAGTACTTAGATCACTTGCCATTTGGCAAGCAAATGTAGTCCCTTGAACTGGGAACATTGAATAAATCTTGAAAAAGACTTGCAATAAGTTGTGAGATCACATTGGAGTCCTGCCAAATATTCTAGCTCAAATGCAAAGTGAACTTGATGTAATGTTTTAGAACAAATGGCAGCCCATTTTCAGCTTCATGTCCCAATCAAGACCATCATATTACACAGACTCAAATAGGGTAAGTATACTTTTCTATTTTAAAATTTGAAAAATTATAATTTCACTTATGTTAGAATTGAGCATTCTTGAGATAAAACATTCTAGATACTTACTTTTTCTTATGAATGTTAATTTTTTTTTTTTTTTTACAAGATATTTGATGATATTGGTGGTTCAAAACTGCTTCTGACAACTTTAGAATATTTAGATACAACTCTTTTTTTTTTTTTTTATTATTATGACTTAATCATTAATTGTAGTACACGAGAGACAAATATCATTGGAGTACTGTAAATTTTTTATTGGATATTATATGACAAATTTATGGATTGGAGAATTTTAAACTTTTATATAAAATATGCATTTTATTTACTCAAATTTCTTTGTTGAAAGTTACTTACTACCTATATATAACTTTAAACCCAAGAATTTTAAACTATGAAATTTAAATGTAAAATTAGAAATTACTTATGGTGACAAGTAAAGAAAATTGTCCTAAAAAAGTAGAGGTAAAGTGACGATAAAATTATTGTCATAACATCTCGTATTTGTTACACACCAAGCAGATTACTTGTGAAGGAAAAGATTATCACTAGACATAATTATTGTGACAAAAAAATTATTTGTCACAATTATGTACTTTTTGTGACAACGAAATCATCCGTTACTTTTATGTTACTTAGTGACAAGATATAACAGTGTCACTAGCAATATTTTTTGTGACAATGCAATCATTCGTAACTGTTACATACTTTCAATGACAAGATATATTGTCACTATAAAGATAATTTTTTTAATTTTGAAAAAATAGAAAAATCAATAGTGTCAACTTTATAAGATTCTGTGACAAGATTTTATATTACTAAATATATCAATTAGTGACAACTTTAGTCGTAACAAAAAATAATTCTTTTGTGACAACATGCTCTTGTCATTGAAAGATAAGTTTTAGTGAAAATAACAAATTATCGTCACATTAGGTTTCAGTAGCGGGACTATAAAAGATAACATTTAGTCGTCACTGATATCATTACTAAAAGGTTTTTAAGACAAAATCCATATTTTCAGTGACAACTTTTGTTGTCACTACAAGCACATTTTCTTGTAGCTTATAAATTAAAAAACTTTTAAATAAATTAACAACTAAATTAATACATTAATAATTTACCAAACTTGTATTCAAATTAAAATTTTAATTAACAACTAAACATTAACAATGTAACAAAATAATAAACAAACTAATACAAAAAATACAAATAAAGAAATTTAGAAGATGCAACCTTATAATTAAACAATAAAAAATATACTAAATTC
Organism: Pouteria glomerata; assembly: GCA_035590655.1. Lineage (NCBI taxonomy): Eukaryota > Viridiplantae > Streptophyta > Magnoliopsida > Ericales > Sapotaceae > Pouteria > Pouteria glomerata. Next base: position 6,446 of record JAVXUM010168014.1, read on the forward strand.
ACCAAAATTTCAATCTAATTTTAACAAATTCCCAACAAAAATTCAGATAATTTGAACCCAAACTCATTGTTAATCAAAACCCAATAGTCTCAAAAAGCAAAAATACGTTAATGTCAAAATTAATCAAAATCTAAAAAGATTGGGTTGGCTCGAATTTGCATACAGAAAAAGAAATAGGGAGAGAAAGAACTATTAGGAGACAAAAAATAGAGAAAGAGAGAAAGAGAAAGAGAAAACTAGAGAGAAAAAGAGAGAGACAAAGTGGGTGAGAAAGAACTTACCTCGCCAGGAGAAGAGGGGGACTAGATGCTAGACGAGCAAACAAAGAGAGAGTGAGTAAGTGAGAGAATGTTGGGTTCGCTGAGAGGAATTTTGTGAGGAATTAAAAAGACATTTTTCGGTTATTTTAAAGCAGTCGAGCGTTGTATTGAAATGTTGTCTATTCTACCTTTCTCAACTGCCTTCAAGTGATCGAGCGTTTCTTGAACCCTTTATAATCTAATTTCTAATAGTGATTTTTTGTTTTTTTTTTTTTTTTTCCATTTTTTCCTATCTTTCTCTTTTTATTTTTACTTCATTTTTTATTTTTCAAACAAATTCTTAATCCAAACACACTTTTTTTAGAGTTTTAGATTTTTTTTTTTAGAAGCTCAAATATTTTTTATTGATTATATTTTTCTCTTTCTTTTTTTTTATTTTATTTCATATTATCCATTTTGTTTTTCTTTCAACCTTGTATCTTGCTCCATGAAAGAAATGGAAAGAGATATGAATTCAAAATTTATTCTATTGCATTGGGTTGTGTTAGAAAATAAGTTGAAAAATGAGTGAAAGTTAGTGAACTAAAATTAACTAAATTAAAAAATTAATATATTGAATAAATTTTATTTTATTCCAGTTTTTAATCCATTCGGATAAGAATAAAATACTTTTTTTCGTAATTACTTCTGCTACATCTTTTTATTATTTTATTTAATCTTTGTCAATTATCCTTTCCTTACACCCACTTAAACTATGTTTGGTTTAATAATTTGTCTTAATAAAAAGGATGGAATATAAATTTGAAAATCCATTCTTGTTTAGAGTGTGATAGAAAATGCAAGAAATTACTAAATTATATTAAAAAAAATTAATATATTAATGAATATTTTTTATTTTGTTATATTTTTTAATCCATTCAAATAAGAATATATGTGTTATGAGGTTTCACATTTTCTTCTGTTTTTTTTATCTTTTTTAATTTATTTTCCTTCTATTTTTTTCTTCTCCCGCTAATTTTTTTTTTTGGGTTTCAAGTACAACTTGAATAAATTTATATTTTTTTCATTAATATCAACCCATGCTTTGCAGCCCCCATTTTACTAGTGCGTATAGATACATATATCAATTGGGTTAATTGTAGGATGACCCCAATAATGGGTCGAAATTTGGGATTTTTTTTTTTTTTTAGCATAATTAAGCTTATATATGCTTAGTTTCACAATCTATTGAAAGGAAATAAAAAAAAAAAAAAAAAAAAAAAAAAAAAAAAAGTTCTACTGGCACGTGCAAAGGGGTAAAAGTCTATAGAACGATTCATATATGCAAACACACACATTCACTTTCACATGTATTGCGTCCCTTTTATTATTTTTTTTCTCAGGTGTAAAAATGAAGAGTCCATTTGCATTGCATGCAATAAAGTAATTAATGGTGCCAATAATACTCCATTTTGGGCAATGAAAGGGATGGAGTTCCTTGATATGCCCTCAGCACGAAAACTTTTTTAGTTTTTTAAACCTCGACATAGACTGGTTACTGGTAACGCTGATCAAGGACTAATTTGGAACACCGGCAACGAGCATCTGCTTTAGGCCTTTTCTGAGGATTTTACCGGATGGAGCTTTTGGGATTGTGTCGGTAAACAGAACCCTATGAATTCTTTTGTAGTATACCACCTGCACCATTCATGAGTACCCACAATCTAATTTATTAATTATTTTTTTAATTAGAGTTCGTTAATTAAATTTAAAGAAAAATTATTAACCAAATTTGACTAAATTTTGATGGATGCTTTTCGTTCCTTAAATAAATAGATTGGTTTAAGTAATTACCAATTAAAAAGTGAAAACTTGAGAATAATTATGAATGAGAAACTATATTTCCGATCGGAGTGTTAAATTTAAAAAAAATAATAAAATAAAAATGAAAATTAAACTAGATAAATTTTGAATTATTGAGAATTTGGTATGTTTCTAAAAAAGTGTGAGAAATATAGTAAAAGCTGATTTTTAGTAATAATTATTAAAAATTATAGAAAATTTGAGAAAGATAGTACAAATTGAAGAAATTTAAAAAAGAAATTAGAAATTTTTTGGGTATAAAAAAGTTAATATATATATATATATAATTGTAAAATGGCCAATCATTAATCTGTCCTCATATGCATTGTAATATATATATAGACTCATTTGCAAGCATAAATTTTGAGCAAAAGAATCAACTAATAATTAAAAAGTTAGGCCTCATTTGGTTTGTTTTTTTATTTTCTGTTTTCTGTTTTTGTCTTTTATTTTCTGTTTTGAGTTCATTTTTTATTTTGAGCTTTTGAAAACAAGGAAAACAATTTAAAGGTCATTTGGTTATTTGTGTTTTCAAATTTTGTTTTAGAAAATAGAAAATGAGTTTACACATGAAATAAAAAATGGCAAAAAATCATTTTGAGTATTTTTAACTCAAAACAAGAAAAACATACATTTTTGTTTATATGTTTTAAAATTTTTAGAGCATAAAACACATAAAATAGAAAACAGAAAATAAAAAACAAAAAATAAACCAAATGCCACCTAACTTTTTTAATGCCTGGTGGGGTCTGTGCTCTCGTCGCTTCCCTAATTTTCCTTGGGTGGTGTGGGCTTGTCTATTTCTCCTTCTTTATCTCAAATCTCACTATCTTTTAAGTGCAGTTCGATTCGATCTTTGAGCTCTTTACTTGAAAGCTCTGTTAGCATCAATGACGATCGGCTCGGGAGGATCTAGCGTCGTTGGTAGGTTTCCACCCGACTTAAATCCGTCTACATTACATATATAAATGAACATATCTATACACGCATGTAAATATTGGGCCATGAGTTCAATCATTTTGGCTTACCTATCAATTCCAACATAAATTTCCAACTGGGTAATCGTAATTTCATGGTTGGGAAAGTCTGATCACTTTCGTTTCTGCTTTTTAGTGGGTTCTGTGTAAAAATTCATGAGATTTTGGGTTTACCATGTTTTCTACTTAAATGGGGGATCTCTGCAGTTTGTTTATGGGGGTGTAAGTAAGCTTGTATGGGTTTGTTTATGTGGGTTGTTGTGGGCTATTTATTTATTTATAATGAATGATTTTCTTTTTTATTTCATCTTTGAACAAGTGATTTTTTTTTCCTATATTTGGGTTATGTTTGTCGACATCTTAAAAGATCTCGTATCACAGCTGTTAGTATGTTATGGCAGCAATTAAAGCTCCCTTCATTATTTCCCCTTCATTATTTTTTCAATTAGTAATTGCGTGCAAAACACTAATGAGGGTGAAATATTGGTACTAGCAGTGTACATTAGCTAGCAAAATGATAAGAGATCAAGTGGGTGTAATCCTTGACAGCTACTCTTATCATATAAGAGGTCAAGGGATTTGAGGCAGGAGGGGGGGCATTCCACCAGTGTACATTAGCTAGCAGTGATGTAATGATACCGCTTCCAAACAGAATACTTTTGTGGGGGGTGGATTTCTACCCTTTACAAAAAGGAAGCAAATCTACCCAGATTTACTTGAACATTGCTCGATCCTCTGAAAGTTCAGTTCAGAATAAGGGATTAACAGCTATGTAAAATTTTTTAGTAGGACATTCAGAAGCAGTTCCTTGAACTCTTGACTTGAGCTTAAAGCTTTGCTCTATTGAAGTGACTCGGTAGTTGTTTCTTACAAAGACCCAAACTAGGTATGAAAAAGTTGCTTTGGAAGTTCCTGCATTCCTGGATTTCTGTAATCTAATCTTCTCTTTCAGTAGCCCCTTGATCTCCAATACCTCATACTGTTATTGGTGTAAGACAATTTTACCTGGATAATGACACCGTTAATCTCTTGCCTCAAACCAAAATAGATGACGTATTCTCCATATTCTTAATTGCTGCCACTAGAACCAACGTACTATTTTGTTTGTTTGTTTATTTTTTTTTTACTTGGATTTAACGGAAGATATGACCCATAATAAATTTAATTAACGTCGTCAAATCCATATAACTGACTCCACCTAGTGAGAAAAGACTTACTTTAGTGTGGTTTGTTTTTTTTTTTACCTCTCCCTCATTTCTAAGTAATAAAATGATATGAGAAGACATGGGAGTTTGTAATTGGTTCTTTTCATATCTTTTTGAAATGAAGTTGTTCCATATGATTAATTAAGAAGAAGTGAATGTTTGTGTCACGCTCCTAACATAAATTGTCCGGGACGGACGGTATGGAAAAATAGGGACTAATAAAAACAAAATAAAAATTAACATGTACCAAGGTCAAATCATAATATAATAACATCCATCAAAGCGACTACATTCATCCCAAATTCCTATATAAAATAAATACAGCATATGTCATCATAATCAATGCGACCCACAACTCGGGTCACACAAATAAGATGCAACAGTCTCAACAAATAGAAAATAATGTCTAGGGTCTCCAGCAGTCAACTCAATTCCAGGTGATCACTATCTTGTCTCCCTGTGTCACCTGTAAAAATGATGGGGTGAGCTAACTAGCCCAGTACGTAGGACAGTGCCAGTGTGCACCAGTGTACATATATAACACATCATATATATACACAACATCATAATATAACTATGCATCTCTCACGTAATGCAATAAAATGAAATGCCATGGTCATGCATCCTGTTTCACTATCTATCCCCAACTTTATCTTGGGACAGGTGACACTTAGCAAGGCTTTTAGCCAAGACACGCTCGGCCACCAAGCGCACCGTTTTAGCGCTCATGGCAAATGCATATACATATATATATTTCATATTCCTGTGGGAAATCGTGTTACACCTCTACAGGTGTAAAGACTCAGGGGCTCTGTATTACACCCCCTGTCCCATCCGCTGGAGAATCGTGTTACACCTCTAGTCAAGTATCCACCTATCTCAGGCAGGTATCCACCTATCTCAGGCAGGTATCCGCTATCTCAAGCAGGCAACCGGCTGCAGTCCGGTAAGTCTCAAAGTCCATCTCTCTTATTAACGTCCCAACTCTACATGACTAAATTCTAGTCACGTCTATATTAACTGGGGATCATCCGGTGTTCCAATAATCAGAAATATCATCAAAATACATCACACGCTCCTCGGCATGTCACATAAATCAATGGCACCCTCGGCCAATCATACTAGTCTACAATACCGGCTGAAATCACCCCAAATCTAATGCTCATGATATGTCCAATCATGAAAGCAAAATATCTCAAATTACATCATAATGTGCTATACTCAAGCATAAATAAAAGTTCACATTTTTTCATCAAATAATCATGTCATCATGTACTACATACATGTGGGAACATACCCATGAAATTTGAACCAAAACGGACCTGTACAGTCCAAATTAGAGAGGGGCGTGGGCTGGGCGCGGGGAGCGTGCGTGTCACGCCCCGGGTCCGAGGACTTAGGGAGTGAGTGTAAAGCAAGCATCACATGAACACACATCACCGGATCAGAGCTAACGCAACAGTCGCATAGTGGACCCACAAAACAAAACTGCTATATAACGGCCTAAAAACTGGACTTAAGGAGGGTACCTA
>JAVXUM010168077.1:0-12258 GCA_035590655.1 Pouteria glomerata
TAAATTAAAATGAAATAATTTATTTTCTTATTTGATTAAATTACAATTCATATGATTTCCAAAAATATAAATATAAATATAAACAAAAACAAATTTTATTTTAGTTTATCAAAATATTTTTCCTTACATAAAATTTGCAAATAAATAACTTACAGGGTAAAGTACAAAAATTACCTCTACACTATCAACTCGGTCTCACTTTGGTCCTACTAATTTTAATTGTGATAATTAAATTTTTGCATTTCCAATTAAGTGACAATATAGTTCTTCTGTTTACTGTTTACTAATTACAACCGTTACCTGTTGTCTGTTAATTATAATCGTTTGGACGAGGATAGAACTGTCATTTCTTAATAGGAGTAGGGTTTAAAAGTAAAGTGGTGGCGACTAAAGAACTACAAGGCTGCCAATTGGCTGCCATAGCAGCGCCAGCGCCAGCGCCAACACTGAGAGCTGGACCAACTACCTGTTGCCAAAACCATTGGAAAAACATGAGAGATAATGTCAAGGTTTTGAAGGTTGATTGAAAGGTTTTTTGGGGGGCCAAATTCACTCAAAAATTTGGTAAAATAATACCAGTAACTTAGAGATTATTTTTTAATGCTGATTGAACAAAAACAAAAAAACATTTCTTCGACCTTAGCATGAATCATTGAAAAAATTTGATTGAAATCAACAAAATGAGAAGGAATTTCATTTTAATTCGAATGAGCATAAACCAATACAAGAGAAACCCAAGTTTCTTTACCAATGATGTAAATGGAGTTAAGGTTTACTTGAATTGTAATTAGAGAATGAGAAGAAACGGCCAAATCAATATTTACATTGGAGGGTGCCGAACTTACCATTGGATAATCAAAAATGGTCAAAATGTGGCTAGAAGTTGCATCCACATCATGCAGAATATTGGGCAGCAAATCTATTAGGTAGCTATTAGGTCGCCAAAAAATTAAGCCCAACCACTTAAGATTGAAGGTGAGAGGTCGACAAATATGAGGTCTAATAGCATCGTCAAAAAGGACTAGATGACACTGAAAAAGTCATCAACAAAAGTTATAGAGAAATAATTTTTAGAGAGATGATAATTTTCCCCGCCGTAATGGTTACAATTAACGGGTAATAGACGAAAGGACTATAATGTTAATTGACCAAAAGTATAGAGATTTGATTGTCATAATTATAATTAGTGGGGCCAAATTAAGACAAGGGTAAAGTATAGGAGTAGTTTTTATAATTTACCCTAACTTATAAATTGAAAATTTTAATCGTCCATTATCCCCACTAACTTTTCTGATCACCAATCTTAAAATCGGAATGGAATCAATAAATTTTTGTTTGCTCTAGTCGTTCATATATAAAAAAATAAAAATAAAACGACTAAAAAATATATTTTACTACGAAAAACAATGACCTAAAAAGAATTAATTTCTAAGTATGGAAATAGATTTATCAAACAAAGCATAAGTATCTTTCTTTTGAAAATTTAATTTGAATTTTTTACAATAATAAATAATTTATTTTAAAAAATCTAGAATTAAAAATTTTTATCATAATAAAGTAATTCATATGCATAAAAGTGATTTTTTTTCTTTTAAATTTAGATTGTAATTACCTGCTCACTTAGTAAAATTTTTTAACAAAATTGATAAGTTATTTTTTTGTGTACATTTAAAAAATAATAATTTCTATCACCAAATAAAGATATTTATGATATTATAATTATGTGTTTGATTAAGTTTTTGTATAAGGGCTTTTATGACATTATAAGTATGCAAAACATATGTGAAAAGTTAGATGGGCAATTGTATAATTTTAATTGTCAAAAATGGAAAATGGAGCGTAAGAGACTATTCGTGGAATACAAATAGACTTATCCCATTTTAATTGTATTTGATTAATAATGTTATGGTTTAAGATGGCATAATATTGTCTAATTTTTTATGATCTTCATATCAAGATTTTAATACGTGCTAAATATATTCAGATGCTTAATAAGTTTATTTTGGAAATGTTTAATTAAATATTTCATGGTAGAAGTATTATTGTGTGCTTGAGTTTTGATTCAAGATATTTATACTTCATGAGAAGTTTGCGCTTAAGAACTAATTGCATAGACGAGCGGATCCATGATTTTCACTAACAAGGGCAGAGGGCACTAAGCTTCCAAGAAGAGAAAAGCAATTGAGTTACGTCGGAATTCATAGTAGGGGAGAAACAATATTGCTTTTTGAAAAAGATAACATTTCTTTTAAATATAAAATCGGTTGATTTATTTTTCACAATTTAATAGTTCAATTAGTTCTTTTAACTGTAACTGAGATTTATTGATGATAGTTCTCGTTACTAAAAAATATATGGGTAAAATACAAAAATTACTCCTACACTTTACTCTTAGATGACATAGATACTATCCGCCATGTGTCAGACGCTCACTCTCCTATGTGTGCTAGTGTAAATTGCTGCTATGAAGTAGCTTCACTTTAAGAAAGAAAATAAAATATTCAATATTATAGACCCCTAAGGATTGAACCAACAACCTTAAGGATAAAAGATCAGCAACAAAACTAACTCTCCAAAGGCTTAATTTGTGTAAAGTTCTTAGATAAAATTTATATATATTAAAAAGTTGAAATAGATTCTCCTTCATTATAATACATATATATCTTTATAATATATATATTTATATAGAATATATATATTTATTTATAAATAAATATTTATATATTTATATAATATATATTAAATATAAATATCTATATAGAAGATAAGTGAGAATTTATTTTAGCTTTTGAATATATATAATTATTATCTAAGAATCTTAGACAAACTAAACCTTTGGTGTGTTAATTTTGTTGTTGGTTTCTTATTCTTAAGATTCTTGGTTCAATTTTTGGGAGTAGCATAATTTTTATTGCTTTATTTTTCTCTTTAAACTAAAACTATTCCATGGCAGTAACCTAAACCAGCATCCATGAACAAGTGAGCATTTGAGGGTGCTATGTCATCACCATGTTATATGGACGATCTTGCAAAAAGACGATTTTATCCACGCTTTAACGGTGGTTTATAACAAGCAATAGATATCTAATTGCTTAACCGAAAGTATAGAATAAATATAATTATTATTAAGTTTTATAATTGATAAATTTTATTATGTTATATGTTATATTTCTTAATATTATTTTCAAAAGTATTCAATAATATAGTGAAAGAATGTACTTTATTTCACAAAAAATACTTAAGTTAGATTCTTATTAATAACTTTTTATGTTAAAAAATTTTGAGTTAATCTTAATTTTTTTAATAATATCAAAATATTCTTATTTTTAATTAATATAATTTTTTTAATAAAACTAAATTATCATAAATATTTTAATAATTTTACATCCAAAATTAAGGAGGACACTTGCCCCCTACCGGTCTCAATGTGGCTTCGTGCTTGATTGCTTGTGATAGCTAGTTGTACAAGGGGTTGAAAATTAAAAAATATTTCACTAGCTGTTCATAAGCAACTCGTGCTTGCTAGAATACCCTAGCTCTCGCTGGCAAAATCACTCCCTTTCTCTCTCTCTCTCTCTTTTTTTTTTTTTTTTAAATACAACGATCAGATCTGAATTTTATCCGATTTTTCAACTATAAATATTCAAAAATATTTTTAAACCCTAAACTGTCGCTTTAAATTTAATCTATCATTACATTGAGAGAAAAAAAACATAAAAGAGGTCATCAAATCTTGATTATCCAAATCTCATTTCTCAAGTAATATTTTTCGTTGTTGACACCAATTTCTAATAAAATTATTCACTTGTTGATGGAACGATTTTACCGTGATTTTTTTGTGTCATATCAAATAATAAATATGGTCTGACGGCATGCAAACTTAATTAATACATTTAAAGAACAACAAATTTTCTTTTTATAATTTTTATTTTGGGTTTATCATGTGCCATTTTTAAAAAAAAAAATTGGATATTTGGTGAAAAAAATTAATAAAAGTTGGAAGAAAAAAAACACATGACTTTTTTGTATTTGGAGAAATAAAATAAAATAAAATAAAAAGTATGATTTATTATTTTTTTTTAAGTCATGATCCCAGTAGGTACATTTTAGATATGGGTCTCATGAGGTCATGCCTTTTTTTTTTTTAGATTCCTTGTTTAAAAATAATAAAAATTCAAAAAAAAAAAAGCATGTATTTTATTTTATTTTTGTGTTTGGAGATTTTTTTTTTTTAAATAAGTTTTAAATATTCATTCAAATCTCAATTTTCTTGAATCTCACAATCTCATCGAATGACGTTTCATCCAACGATCCAAAAATACAACAGGGGATGGTGCATTGCCCTCTAAATTTCATTTCACATTAAAAATTCCAAAAATCAACTAAAAATCTAATTATGTGAAATTCAACCATCAATATTTTTTTCTTTAATTTTCTCTAAATATATAAACATAAAAAGCACATTTTATTCATTGTTTAAAACACGTTAAAAGAAAAAAAGGGATTCCAAAGTTAAAGATTAACACAAACAACAATAACACGAAAAAAAAAAATTAAAAAAAGTAAGCTTTCCCAAAAATGAAGTTTAACATAGAATGCAATAAAATAAAATTTAAAAAATGATATTTATTGTATGAAATATGCATAAAGTTTTATGAAATAATACAATAAAATTATGTTTTAATTTTATTTTATTGGATTTTATCTAGCCTTTAATTTTGTGATTCTTTTTTAAATTAACTCATAATCAAACCTAAAAAAGCCATATTTTTCTTTTTGTCTTTAATATCATTATATTTTTGTACTAATTCGCGGAGGTTTACCAAGTATAGCAATTGAATGTTCATGGCGGTGTACACATTGTGCGTAGCTTGACACACTCGAATGAAGCAATGATCCCTTTCGGGTTTTGGACTCATTTGTGGATCGAGACTTTCTTCATTTGATTAACAAGGCCTAAAGGACAAGCAGAACTCGAGCTTGGGAAGACAGAGTCCACTTCCGGCTGACACCGAAGTCAGCCCATCATCCCGACAGGCCTAGTCAGGCTCCAGTACAGTTATAAACCTGGGACGTTCAGAAAAGCAATCCATTAGATTTCCCGCACTTCAAGAGACGAGATAAGAAAACATAGTTTCCCAAAATAAAATGGAAAAAAAAAAAAAAAGTAAGAAGAAGAGTTACATATCTCATTTAATTAGCAATAGACAATTGTAAGCATTTTGTAGACTCTTTTGGAAGGCCAAAGACTCTATATTGCTTTTTAAGAATGGTTGGTCTATGCAGACATCTCATTTTCACTCTATCATTTCAGAAAGTGAAGACTAAAAATATGGCTGCACTCCTCAATGGAATGAGGACCAAATCGATTCTATTGATTAAATACTGAAGATCGAGTATGACCAAATAATGAACTGCAAAATTTAGATAGTCAAATGAACAAGTAAACATTCAGAAAAATCACTAGAATAGACAACAAGTGATGAACATGAATTCCTCATTTGATTGTCAATCAAAGCTTGTGATCAGTACTACCTAAAGCAATCTTGAAGCCACACAAAAGTTTACTCAAACCGCAAATTATCAAATCCAATTATACAGATAAGTCGAGAATGTCTAAAGTAAGATCGTTTGACTATTTATGACCTAGATCAATAATCTCACTGTTAAAATTATATCAAGCAATCCTATCGGACATCAGATCAAGACAAGATAACCCTAGGAGAAGTCTAAAACCCATTCTCTGCTTTCACATTATTGCTTCTTTTATGAGTTTAGGAGGAAAAAGAAAAAAAAAATATTTAATTAGTTAGGAGGGAAGAGAAAAGAAGAGAAATGATAATTTTTTTTTTTTGTAAGTTTTAGAATAAAAAGGATAATGATTTTCTTTCTATTTGTTTGTGAGAAGAAAAGAAATTGAAGGAAAATAAATTGTATATTGTTATTTTATGATTAATTTTTTTTTTTTTTGGAAATTAGAGGATTATAAATTTGTTTAGCCCTATAATATGTTCATATTTTTTGGTATTTTTTTATTTTATGAGAAAATATGTCATTTTAAAAATTTTATTAATTTATTTTTCTATTCTCCACATTTCTACCCATTTTTGAAATAATAAAAATTTTAAAATTTTAAAACTCACTTTTCTTTCTTAAAAAATCTCACAAACAAATGATAAATTTAAAAATTTTTCTTTTCACTTTTTTTTTTCTTATTTTACTTTATTTAAATGAACAGTGAGAGTAGAGTAAGGTGTCCATGCGCCAGAGCATATGATTCTCAAAATTCTTATAAATTGGTCTAGAATTTGAATGATCAAAGCTAATCAATGCGTATGGAGTAATTGAAATAGGGGTTCGTGGCAATCAAGATCAAAAAGCACGTATCAACTGGATCAAAGCAACGATGAAATGAATGGTAAAGATCAAATCAAGATGATGGAACCAAATGTTTTAAATAGAACTCTTGCTTCTTGTTTTCTCTAAAAGAAGTGGGGAGTTTGACTATAAGACCTAGTAATCTTGGAACTTCTCACACAAAATGTAAATCTTGAACGTAATCGATTTGTTTAATTGTGGGATATTACACAAGTCCCTAATTTACATATCAATCATTTGTTAAGGGCTATAATTAATTGGTAGAATTTCAAGTCAAAAAAAAAAAAAAAGACAAAGGCGATGGCCTGCAAGAGTGCCGCGTGTCCAACAACCTTGCAAGGGTGCCATGTGGCCATCGACCTTATAAGGGCATTTAGCCTTCCACGTTTTCACAAGGGAACCGAAGGCAAAAATAGGTCCCTTGAGAGCATTGTCAGCATTTTTTCTATCTGAATTTTTATTTTGCAATGTTACAGTACCATTAAGTAGCATAGAGAGTCACTATCAACCTTGTGTATTTAGTATATTGCCTGTTCATATTTTCCATATCAATAGATTTTGTAAATTAACATTGTTAGTGGTCTTTTTTTTTTTTGGTTAAAATTTAAAAGTCGAATGAATATTTTCGCAATTTAAATTCAAATGTACATTTTTTGAAAATATAAATTTTAATAAATATTTTCAAATTTTAAATTAATAAATATTTTAATGAATTTTAATAAATATGTTTTTGAATTTTTAATTATTTTAATAATTTTTTTTTGTATTTTAAAATTTTAATAAATATTTTCAAATTTTAATTTATAACATGGTACTTTTTTGAAATTGGAATCCAACGGCCGTATTTTTAAAATTGAGAGTGAAGTGGCAAAGAAATAATGTACAAGAAGCGCGTTTCCCATTTCCCATATGAGGGGTTCTAGGAGGTTGCAGTAAAAAGTTGTAGTGAAAAAATGAATAACCATGATTTAATTGTATTTAATAAGTCCTAATTTAATTTAGTTAAATTTAATTTCAAAAGAAAAATAAAAATTTAAAAAATCTAAATGGATCACAACTAATACAGAATATGAAAAGTCATTTCTCATTTAAATGCATTTAAATCATGACCGTTAATCTTGCACTGCAACCCCTTGTAATTTTTTTGCTACAACCCCTGCAACCCAATATTGAGAATCAAATATATTATTAAGAATGAAACAAGAAAAGAGTATAAGAGTAAAGACACTGCTGTATGGTGGTTTTTTTATAATAATCCTTGTATTTAAAAAAAGAAATTAGGATGGAAAAACTGTTTGACATTGATTTTAGCCGCAGCACCTCCGTACGTTCTTTTATAAGCTAGGGGGCATTCCTTTCCCATTATTACATACACCTCCTCGCTAGGAGATTTGAGAACCTTTCGACTCTGAAGCCTAGGCCCCGAAGTCCCCAGGAGCAGAGAAGAGATTGAATTTCTTTCTAATAACAGCCCCGATGGCTTCAAAATCCAAATAATTAACGCTGCATTATAAAAAAAAAAAAATTAATAACATATTGTTTTTTATAACTTATACATTGATTTAGCTCACTCGATCCAACTATCGAATAACTTGGTTAGTAATCCGATTGTGATGCTGTTGGTTATTTTTGTTTATTATGTATTATGCTTAAATTGGATGACTGTCGGTATTATTTTAATTATATGATGGTATCTGAAACAAAATTTAATATTTTATTTGAGCTGAAGAGACCTAAGTAGATGCTGTATCATTTCTATTTATTTTTATATTGTATTAACTAAATCTGGCACTGAACTTGTTTAGGCATGCCATTTGGCTTATTAAGACTTAAGAGTTTTAAATTATTTAAATTTTAATTAGTTTCATTAACCCATATCATTTATGGACTTCCAGGACGTGATAAAGAATGAATTTAACGTACGTTTTATTTTATTTTATTTTTTTAAAAAATACAAGGTAGTAGTAAAACCCTTGCTACTTAAAAAAAAAAAAAAAAGGACAACCTTTGCTTGACTTAGACTAAGAGCCATCCCTGCCATTGTATGTTGGTTGCTCAAACATAAACAGACAATTGCGACGGTCTATTAGTTGCTTGCCGTTATGGCTGTTTTGTTTCTTTTATTTAAACAGACAACTTTTTTCTTTAGAAATTCGTACTTAGTCTTTAGAAAAAAATAAAAATAATTATTTATTATAAGCATTCTACAGTCTACAATGTAAAGTTAAATGTGATAAATTTATATATAATCTTAAATTAAATATGAAAAGTTGAACAATTTCTAAAATTGTGGACATAAAGACAATTTACAATGATGAAAAATTCTCAAATTGGACAAATTCCAAAATAATATAAATTTTTAATTCAAGTCTAAATACGATCCTATTTGAAATAGGATTCAGCTGAGTAGAGCATGAAAAAAACCACTACATGTTGCAGGTAGGGCGCAGGGAATGCGCGGCTAGGTCACATGGACACTGGGAGTCCACAAGATGCGCGCAAGTACAACCACATTAATTTTTGGCCTGGAACATATTTCAATGGACCTTGTAGCCTGGCCGATTGAATTACAATGGTTCGAGCTATGTGAAACACATTGAAGATTTTGTTTTTGTTTGGAAAATCTATTTTTAAAAAATCTATTTACATATTTGAGTTTTAATTAGAATAGGACTTTGTAAGTCTATATCTATGTATCCAAACTTAATGTACATTAGGAATTGAGGGGGCATATTATAAAGTTTTGTGAGAGAAAGAATTTTTCTTTGTTTTTCCTTTATTCTTTCTTTACTTTTTGTGTGATGCAGAAAGTCCACTTGTAGGGTTAGTCAAGTTATTCGAGCAAGATTAGTAAAAGAATTTATACAAGTAATTTGTAGATAATTTAAGTAGAATCTTATAACCCGTTAATAGTGGAATTTGTAATAGAGGTTTTTATCCCCATGAGAGAGTTTCTTTATTATCCTCTAATATTATTCTCCTCACTTTATGTGATTACTTGATTAAGAGAATTTTCATATAGCATATGCAGTATGAGTACTACCATAGTTGAGTGCAATGAGGCAAGTAAATTGTGTTCTTTCATCTATGCACAATGTGATCATTAATATATTCTGAGAAATTGACATTCATTGAAATCAAAAGCAAATTAACCTATAAGAAACAAAATTAGTTCTAAGAAGGTAGTGTTTAACAATAGCTTTGATCGAATCAATATCCCTATCTGTTCCTGCAACTTTACAAAATTGTAAGTTTCAGTAATTAATTTAATTCAATAAATTTATTTTCAAATTCTGTTTACATATCCTATTATAAAATTTGAGATTGCGGTAGGTACAATAATTGTCATCTTGGAACTGCATGAAAACATTAAAGCATAGTTATAACAAAACAACTATTCTTATTATCGTCAATGCACTGATTTACATTCACAGTAAGCTGTTGATATGCTATCTGAAGAATCCGTCCAAGACTAAATGGAGTGATCAAAGTATTGTCTTGCCAGTATTTTCTTTTAATTGAGCAAATAGATAATTGAATTTTGATTTTAATAAAATGGGTTGAAGTCAAGTTTAAAGTTGAGATATATAAGATAGACAAATAAAGAAGTATTGATTTATATAAACTGCGCTTTTGTATGCCAATCAGATATACTATATGGTTGGATGGTTAATAGTGTGGGTTTAAGGAGTCTATTATCAGCTTTTTATAAGAGGGCCTAATGTAACAATATAAATATATGACTAAATCTCCTCTTTATTTCTTGACAAACAGAATTCATCCATAAAAATCTGTTATACAAAATTAGGGTATAAAAAAGAAGATCCATAATCGCCAAGGTTCATCTACCTTTTTGTTCACAATCAATGATGCTTTCACTTAATTGAATGTATTCGTTAATACTCCAAATTTCATATACAACTTTATTATCAATTTTACATATAGTATTAGAATTATTGTATATGAATTAAAGACTCAAAATCATTAAGTTATATATATTCTTGATTTTTCAAGTTTAAACTTGAGATCTTGAATGACTTAATCCAGAAAATCGATAAACTTTTTTGGAAACAAATAAGGGGCTTGTGCTCCTCTAGGAACCAGAAAAATTTTTGCATATGGCATTCATGCGAATTAACTCAAACTGTGATAGGAGAAAGTTTATACAAAGTTTTTGTAGACAATAACCTAGATTTGTATAAAGATGAACAAAAACCTATTATTTCACGCATGAAAATTTGATCAAGCTATACATTTATGCTTCTAGGATCAT
Organism: Pouteria glomerata; assembly: GCA_035590655.1. NCBI lineage: Eukaryota > Viridiplantae > Streptophyta > Magnoliopsida > Ericales > Sapotaceae > Pouteria > Pouteria glomerata. The sequence goes on from JAVXUM010168077.1 coordinate 10,652, forward strand.
TTTGTAGAGATTTAAAGAAATTTATAATTTTTTTTGTTACTTTGTTATGAAATGATACCGAAAAGGAGTTATTGTACCTATAAATTGAATAAAATATATATTTTTATTTTTATGAAATAATGATCTAAAAATTATTTTTTAAAATAGGTTAGATCCAGGTAAATGGATCTGATCTATATTATGCGGCATTAAATCCGACTACTTTTATATCTGAATTAAATCTATTATTATTAGGTCTGAATTTGACGAATCAATTGATAGATTTACTTATATTTATTTTAATCAACACATAATCCAATTGATAGATCTACCTATATTTATTTTAATCAACATATAATCCGATAAAATTATGGGCCAAAATTATTTCTATGCTTTACAACAACACTTTATATTATATTACCAGTACCACAACACATTATATTATATTACCATCATTAAGTCTGTTAAATAATTTACGTGACAAAAGTAGATGTCAAGTAAATTTTAAAATAATATATTTTATTATCCTTGGGTGCATTACACTGGTAAGCACATGGAACCAAAAATAAATTTATGAATCCTATAAATATTAGGAGGAAAAGCCCATAAAACCAGTTGTAAACACATGGTTTGTCTACCACAAATGGGGAAATCTCATATTAAAAGATGCAAGTCAACAGACTAAACACAAACTACAAGATAATAAAACATGCACTACAACAAAAAAAACATTATTTTCCACCACTTTTAGGGACGAAATTTAATTTTGTGGAAAAAAGTTATCTATTTAACTACAAAATTGTCTCTAATTGGCTGGCTTATTTTGACGCCAAATTAAGTTTATTTCCCCACAAACTTTTAATTATTAGCAAGCATATATTTTGTTGCTAAATAAAATATTATTGCTCACCAAAATTTCGGTTGCTAATAAATCCTAATTTTAGATATGAGCCAAATTTTTTCACAATTTTTCCCACATACTCTTTCTCCTGTACACATTTTGGAGCCATATTAAGTTTTTTTTTATCCTCAATTTTTTTAATTATTAATTACTATTTATTTTGTTGCTAAATAAAATATTAAATAATATTTTGGTTTCTGATAAGTCCAAATTTTACTTGCAAGATTTTTTTCATAATTTTTCTTACATTTTTTGGCGTCATATTAATTTTTTTTTACCTACAAATTTTTAGGTATTACGCACCATCTATTTCGTTGCTAAATAAAATATTAAATAATATATTATTAGTCACTAATATTTTGGTTGCCAATAAATTGAAATTTTTGAAATTTTACCTGCTAGATTTTCTTACAATCGTCCTTAGCTTTTCTCTCATTGTACGTATTTTGGTGCCAAATTAAATTTTTTTTACCCACAAATTTTTAATTATTACCCATCATCTATTTTTTTTTTACTCAATAAAATATTATACAATATATTATTAGTCACTAATATTTTGGTTGCTGATAAATCCAAAATTTACCTGCTAAATTTTCTTATAATCTTTTTTACCATTTCTTTCTTTTATATGTATTTTGGTGCCAAATTAATTTCTTTTACCTACAAATTTTTAATTATTACCCACCATCTATTTTTGTTGCTAAATAAAATATGATAAAATATATCA
>JAVXUM010168090.1:0-12257 GCA_035590655.1 Pouteria glomerata
CATATTAAAGGGAGTAGGAAAATCCCTACCTCACTTGGAAGCCAAAATCTCCAAGAACTTTAAGGAGGTAAATTGATGAACTTGGAGCTTCCACTTTATGGTTCCTAAGCCTCCTTCTTTCAAGGTTTTTCTTCTCTTTCTTCTTCTCCTTCTTCTTCTTCTTTTTCTCCTCTTTTTCTTCTTGTTCTAGAGTTAGATTTCCTTTGCTTCCCTCCTATGGTTAAATGGTCATATGCATATAACATATATGAGTAAAACTCTTCAATTAGCCAAATGCATGCCCACCATTCGGCCAAATGGCCTTTCTCCCATTCTACTTGATCATGTGGCCAAATCTTGGCCTTCCATTTGGCTTTCCATCAAAGAAATATACTTAGATATATATAAAAAGAAAACAACTTGGTCTTCCGAATTAATTAAAGGGTCCCACCCCATTAAATTGTTGGAGGACTTTCTAATGAACTAAGTAACAAACCAAGGAAACTACTCAACTCTCCATTCGGCCAAGGGGGTTCTAACCGAACCATTGCCTTACTTCATCTTTCTAGTTGGTCAACATGTCCACACAATATTTATGTCTAACATATATGTAAAGGTTATTCAAAATTAAGACATCAAAGTGGTCAAAATTGAGCCTTTTTGCTCGTAGGTGGTCAAATTCCCATCTTCCTCTAACTTCTTTCTTTGTCCTCGCTTGTTAGTCAAATTTGGACCTAGTTTGCTAATTGTTCACTACATAGCCGGCCACTTTGGAAGACAAGCCCATCTTTTGCACTTATTCCCTTTATGTCCCTTTTTCACTTAAAAATAAAACACCATCTTCTCTTCAGTTGTATACTTAACACTATTCACTTATTTTCACATCTAAAATTAATCCCAAATATTTAAGCCAAATTAGAGGGCTAAGGTTGTTAATTTACTACTCTTTGAACTCCTAATACATTGGTTTTCATTTAGGTTAAAACATATCTTCCATATGTGTTTCCCCGAAATAAAGTTTGCATTCAAAACCTAGTTAGGGGTTCAAGCCACCTCGTAAACACTTAAGCGTATCCAAGATTGATTCAAAACGTTATTTACATTCCTCTCAAGCATCTAGGGTATTACATAACCAATCCAGCTTCAGGTCATAGAATTCGAGGCTTGGAAGATTAATATCAGAGCCTAAATTAGAATATCTACAGATAGTAGAGTATTTTGTTTTTGCGTGCTATGTGTCTACGTGTTTCTATGCTGCTGATGTGGTTTTGACTATAGATGGTTGTGGGTATTTCTTCAAAGTGTTGATTCTAGTTATATTATTTTTGTTTGTTTTATAATGACAATGCCACCATTAGTTCCCAGAGGTGGCAGAGATAGATGTATAGGTCAATGAGAGATTATGGCAAATGATGATCCTGTTCCCTCTATTGTTATGTATGATCAGGGTTCCCAGGTTAGTAATGGGAGCAAAGGCACTACCTATGTGCCCCAAGTTAAGGAAGTGGGAGTGCCATCAGTTCACATATCAATAGTGGTAAGACAAGGTAACTTTATACAGCAGGTGGCTAGGGATGTCAACAGGCAGGTATGGCCTTCCCTTTTCTGCTTTCCATGCCCATTTAGCAATACCCTTCCCCTTCCTCGTCCTCGTCCCCATCCTTATTTCAACGATGAAAATTTTTTCTATACTCTATCCCTACTAAATAATGGGTTTCCAATCCCGGTCTCAGTTTACTCGCTAAACATAATAAAACTACAAATTATATTATATATACATAATAAATATTAAAAATTATTATAAATATTATACATATTAAATAAAAATATATTATACATATTGAATAAATATTTAAAAATATATATAAATTAATAAATAAATATTTAAATGAAAACATGGCAGAGTAAAGACTATCATATCCGTCCATTTTATTGTACCCATTTAGAGAATATGTTAAAATCCCCATACCCATTGCCGTACTTGTTATTAATATCACATACCTTCCTTAAATAGGGCGAGTGAAATGGGTACTTGCCAAATATAAAAAATTTTGAAATCCTTACACGTGGCTGCAGTAGTTTCGGCCACACGTATAGGGTAGGTAGCAAGGTACTCCTTCTTTTTCTTTAGTCAAGCAGTTCAAAAGGATAAAGTTTTCAATATATGATGATTCTCTAGATGTGAAAAGATCTTAAAGGTCCTCCATATTATAGATGATGCATTGCAGTCTGCTTAACTACATTTCAATTGGTGAGCTCAGCGGCAGGTTAATGGAGTTTTGTTAAGATGTAGACTTTTGTTAAGAGCTTGAGTCAAGCAGTTAGGCTCGCTTGGAATAGTTTCTTTGAATTATTTAAGGATTACTTCTTCCCAGCATCCTTGAGGGATGAGAAACTAGATGAGTTTTCCTTTTCGGTGCAAGATAGGATGTCTGTGCTAGAGTAAGAGTGTCATTTCTTGTCTTTGGCGAAGCATGCATTAGAGTTAGTTTCTTTTTATCAATTATGATGCCTGAGGTTTAAGAAAGGTCTAGGATCGATGTTGAAGACCCAGATGGTTGCATTCGAGTTGACTGATTTTAGCGCTTTAGTTAATCAGACGATTGTTATAAAATGTGATCTTAAGGATCTGAGGGCCTATGGAAAATGGAAGACATAGTATGGGTCAGTCACAGGGCAGTTAGAGTAAGAAAAGATTAATGGATAAATCTTTTACACTTTAGTTACATCAAACGTAATTGGGTAGTTTTGGATAGTGACAGTTTTAGACAAAAGCTTATATTACTGATTTGACTATTAAATGATTTATTAAGCTGAGTACGTCACCTTGGGGTGTGTCAACATTGTTTGTTATGAAGAACGACTAGTCGCTTTAGATGTGTATCGATTATCGGAGGTTGAATCAGGTGAATATTTAGAATCAATATCCTTTGTCAAGGATAGACGATTTATTTGACCAATTGCTGAGATCAATGGTATTTTCCAAGATTGATTTAAGATCTAACTACAACCAAATGATGGCAAAGTAGAAGGTTGTCCCTAAGATTGCATTGAAGATGTGTTAAGGTCATTACAAGTTCCTAGTGATGCCTTTTGGGTTAACTAATGCTCTTGTCTTGCTTATAGAATTGATGAATTAGGTGTTTCAGGCTTACACGAACCAATTTGTTATTATATTTTTTAATGATATATTGGTTTATCTGAGTCAAAACAAAAATATGCTGAGCACTTGAAAATAGTATATTAGACTCTGAGAGATTACTAGCATTATGCCAAATTGATCAAGTGTGAGTTTTGGCTAAATGAGGTACATTTTTTTAGGCATGTTGTGAATAATGAAGGGATTATATTGACCTATCCAATATTAAGACTATTTAGGATTGGCTAAGGCAAAGGATTACGTTCAAAATCTGTAACTTCTTAAGGTTGGCAAGATACTACAGGATGTTTACACTTAACTTCTCGATATTAGTTAAACTTTTGACACAGCTAACTCAAAAGAAGCTAAGCTTGTTTGGATGAGGCTTATGAGCAGGCATTCCTTGAGTTGAAAAAGTAGTTGGCTGCTATGCCAGTGTTGGTTATTCTAGAAAGAATTGGGGTATGCAGTGTATTGTGATGCTTTTAGAGACAGTTTGGGTTTATGCTACTGCAGAGTGGCAAGATGGTGCTTATAAGTCTCTCTAATTGAAGAAACATGAGTAGAACTATCTAGTTCACAACCTATAATTAGTTGTAGCCATTTTTACTTTGAAGAGGTGGAGGCATTACTAGTACGATAAGAAGTTTGAAATATATTCTAACCACAAGAGCTTGAAATATGTGGTCACTCAAAAAGACTTAAATCTAAGACAATGATGGTAGATAATGTCACGCCCCGAGCCTGGGGACCCGGGGGGTAAGTGAATAACACATAATATGATAACCGGGTTAATAACATCAGAGCAATGCCACGATCACGCAACGGACCCACAAAACCTCCCCTACTATATAAAGGCCTAAATGGTTTCAAACCTGGACCTGTAACAAGTAAACCTGTACAAAATATTCAATCTTCCAATCCAACATCCACAAAACCATACATTCTCACCAATCTAGCTAGCCTAGGCCTATAGCAATGGACTTAAAGTGAAGCTAAAGACATAAGTTCCATAAACGGGGCCTTAGGGCCATTACATTTTCCAAAAGTCAAAATATATACATCACCCAGCCATAAGGCCATTTCCAATCCATAATCAATATACATAAACCTTTACATAACTTTCCATTCTTTTTCAACCATACATCCATCAAAATGCAATACTAGCTAAACTTTTGCGGCCCTTCATGCAAGCCATCTAGCTGGACTCAAGGCTCGTCTAGTCTCCCCTGTATGGGTCCTGCAATTGCATCTGTCGGGGCGTGAGCACTAAATGCGTGTGCTCACGACACTTCACAATAATATGTATATGATGTATGCATAAAGCTCAAAATCACCAATAAGATAATGTACAAGTAAAGTAACTGACATTTGAACATGATGAAAGCAATTAATATAAGCCATGAACAATGTAACAATTTCTGAACCTCAATACCACGCAAAAGTTTAAAGTTTTCACTTTATACAACTTCCATCTTTTCACACTTTCATACAAACACCGAGGATTGGGTACAACTCAATCGTGCTTTAGGATCTCAGTCCAGGGCGACGAAACACCAAATGAATCACGGTTATATCACTGAATCGTTCTTTAGGATCGCAGTCCAGGGCTACGATACGCTAAGTACATGAATCATTTCGTAGGTTACTAACCTACTAGTATGAACACCAACCCTGTGCAGGTTCCAGGACTTTCGACCCTAGGGTATCTCTGCCCCTACTTATTTTTCGTACCCCACTACCCCCGTTCAAAATCAACAAATTTTATCTTTTTGTTCATCAATCATCACTTCATTCAACCACCATCATATACTATGCATCAAATTACAACATTTACTTAAAAACAACAAATGGATTCCAAATGCAATGCCATTTGAATCACATCAATTTCAACTCAAATACATCACTTTAAACAAGAGAAAAAAATCAATTTTTGCTAAAGGAAAACTAGTAGCATTGTTCTACATTTTTGCATCCAATGGTTCACTTTAAGCCATAACAATTTAGAAATTTTGCAAGAATGATCAAGGCACTTTCCATGCACATTTAGACAAAGTCTCTAAGCTTAATGAAGGTTCAATATACCTATTGTTACTCAAAATTTCTAGATTCCAACTTAAGATTAAGATGGGTAAGTTATTGGGCTTTCAAGTCACCACCACTAATTTCAACACCTCTAGGTTACTAACTTTACTTCCATCAATTCTAGGTCATCAAATTACCACCACATGAACCTAGGTTATTGACATCTCTCAAACCATCCTAGGTTACCAAATAATTCATTTCTAAGTCATCAACATATCACAACACAAGAATTGCTTTAAGAAGAATTATTTACAATCAAATACATATTAGAGAAAGTGATATATCCCCCTACCTCTCTTCTTGATCGAAATTTGAAGGGTTTCAAGAGGGGTGGAAAATCAATTCTTTAGACTCCAAATTGAGGTTAAGAACTCCTTTTACAAACTCTTTCTCCTTCTTTTTACTTCTACTAACACACTTTCAAGATAACCAAGTTTTCTTCTTAGTTCCTCTTCAACACTTAAAAAGGAGAATAACTTTTTTCCAACTTGAATTAGAGCAAGGAGAACTTACCAATGGTTCAAGAAGATCTCCTTCTCTTCTTGTTCTTCTTCTTTTCTCCTTTATTCTTTCTTTTCTTCTTCTTCCCTTAACCTAATGTTCTTTCTCTCTTGCTCACTGTTTTTCTCTCCTTTTGATCATAGTTTTCCTCTTTCCTTGCCTTAGCTAAATAAATATATCTTTAGACATATATTTGAGTAGGTCACATAGGAGACTTGCCTTCCATTCACTCCCTTGGTCAAGCTAGTTTCATTTCAACCAAATTCCTTAAACTCTTCTAACCAATTTAGTTACACCAACCAAATGGTTTCCCATGAGCCAATCACAATCTTCCACATGTTCCCTCTTCAACTAGCAATATACATATATATATACTCAAGTTGGCCGGCCAAGTTTTCTTCCACCACAATTTCCTCCATTATATGTATATATACAAGAGTGCAAAGTCTTCCAAATTTAATGCTCTTGGTCCCACCACATTCAATGCAATTTTCACCTTTACAAAAGCCAATTGAGAAAGAAAACAAAAGAGTTGGTCCTCTAATCCTTTTTGGTCGAGACTTCACTCCTCCTCTATGACCAAGGCTTGGTCAAAATCAATTGGTGTTGACTTGGTCAAAATTAAACTTTCACAATTCACATGGCCGGACAAAGTGGGAAACAACACAGGAGCAGCTTGGGCGCCTGACGTGGAATTCCTTAGGCGCACGATGCCTCGGGAGCCCGCCTGAGCACGGGCTCAGGTGCCCGCCGAGGGCACTTTTTGGTGGTAACCGCAGGCCAAACTCGGGAGCACGCGGGGAAACCCCTTGGGCATACGACACCTCAGGCGCCCGCCGAGGCTGGTTCCTTCCTGGAACCTCCAAACCTCATATTAAACACTTGAACCAACCAAGCTAGTCTCAAGACCCCTATTAAACACTTAAACTTATCCAAATTCAATTCAAATGCTATTTTCATTCATCTCAGGTACCCAGGGTATTACAACCTAGTCAACCTATGCCTTAGACATAGGATACCAAAATATCAATTCACCAATACTTTGTATGTTACTAACCTACTGGACATCATACCCAACCTCGCACCGGTTCTTGAACTTTCACCAACAGAATTTTTAGCACCTACTATATTTCCCGGTACCTCAACCCAAAACCAAAATCATGAAAATCAATGAATAAATAAATAATTTATTTATTTAATCCCGAATCATTTTTTTGAATATATCTATATATATATTTTCAATTCTTCAAAATCAAAATCAATTTTTACAGAATTTTCCCATTCGTAAGACTACCATAATCACATAATTTATCATGCAATAGTATATCAAATAATTATAAAATTTACAGAATTAAACCATATATAATAAATTTAAATTTTTATTTAACTTTGCCCCTACCTCAATTTAAATCTAAATCTATTGTAAAAGAAAATCAATTTGTCCCACAGCTTGTTGCCAGCCACTACAATGAACCAGAAACCTCCCAAGGAAGAAAATAACTTGCTTTCTCGGCCAACTCTTCTTCATGTTTTTCTACTTTTTTTTACTCGGACTTTCTACTTTGTAGTGCATATATGGTGCATATATATATATGTGTATGTCAAGTGGTTTAATCCACAAAAGACTCAAATCCACTGCCCAGGATATTGAAATCCTCGTGGAATACGTTTCCTAATCCATCTAGGTAGCATCCTCTTTCTTTTTTTCTTTTTTTTTTTAAATTACCTAGACCTTACATATATATACACCTAACTATTAACAAATAGTGGAATCCTTATAGGATTTGAATTCCAACTTTAACTGCATGCACAGACCCACTTTAATATATTTAATATTAATATTATCCTCTTAATATTATTTATTAAATATTGTCCTAGTGCAAGATTCTTATTGTTAAAAAAAATATATATTCTAGCTAATTAAAATTAAACCATATATAAAAAAATATTTAAATACTTAAATAAAATTCTCGTACTCATCATCATCCACAGTAAAATAATTATTTAATTAATTTCTCACAAACTTTAAACTGACTAAATTCCTTATTATGAAATAAAATATAATTAGAGTGAGAATTAAAATTCCTAGGTCATTACATCCTGCCCTCCTTAAAAATTTTCGTCCTCGAAATTATAACACTATGTCGTAAGTATTGCCAAACAACATACCTCTATGAATATTATACAATCAAAAGCACTCTGAAATTACTTGTATATGTTCAAATCTTCATAAATCTATCCATACTATTCTTACAAAACTATTTTTGTTTTTGAAAGGTAAGGAAAATGTATTAATATAAAAATAATTACAAAATTTAAGAGGCATATTTCCAAGTAAATAGTAAGCTCACAATTATATGGCACAACTGGCACAAATCTAACTTAAAGGAGAACCAAAATAAATAAATGTGAATAAATCACAGCCCAAGATAGACCAAATTGCAACAATGCTACAAGTAAAAAGAAGCATGCGTTAACCTCAGCACTAACCAACAAAACAAGCTTAACAAATGCAATTAGTCGTTCAATAATCAAGTAATAGTAGTTTTATTCCACCACATAAAGTAAACCAGCAAAGACAATTGGCTAAGAACCTTAAAATTACCGCACACAGCAACTCATATAAGTTGTTAATCAAACCAATAATCTCCATATAAAACTATTGTATATAAAATAAATATATTTTTTTAACTCTACAAAAGAATTCATTATTAATTTAATTAATAATTATATTAAAAATAAATACTTAAGATGTTACAATCGATCCTCTTAATAAAATTTCATCCAATACAAAAAGTTCAATAGCTACCATAGAAATTTAAATCAAAATTCATATGTTATCAAGTTTCAAAACTTACTTTTTTTTCTTAATTTTTGTAATAGAATTTTATCGTAAACATACTAACACTTCAAAAATAACCTGAAATATCCATTTCAATCTAAATACGAATCTTTTAGAATTTAAGACCATTGTGAAGTATGCACCTAATATAAAATTTTTTAAAAACTTTGTGAAATATGAACTAATTTCATATGAGTGTAACATAATGTCATTAAATCTTAGTATAACCTTTTTACTCTAATCATATATGCAGTCATTATTCCTTACTAATAGTCAAACTTATGTTATGAAATTACAATCTTAGGCCCAAAGTCCTCCAAACTCTAAGTACTTACAACAAACTTAACATCAAGGACTTAATGTATTCTGGATTCGTGGAAAATATGATTTAAACAAAAACCAATTCCTAGCATATGGACTCGTGCAGACCCACCTAAAATTTCACAATATCAAAATTTTATCACTAACTATGACATTCAAGAAAACGTAAAATCTATAATTCAGCGTACTCTGAGATCATAAATTATCAAAGTAACATAGTAACATTAGCTCCAAAGTACTTAAATTGGTATTCCTATGTAAACACCAATCAAGTCAATGCTACTTTTATTATTATTTTTTTGGTAAAAGCATTTCATAATTTAATTTATAAGAATTTTATTATGCACTATCCCCCAAATAGTTGTGCAAAATAACGCAAACTCCTAACTTAGAACTCAAAAAAAAAAAAAAAAAAAAATTTTTGGGACATTCTCACATTGATAAAACATGTATAACCAAATATTTCCATAATTTGAGGTAAAAATATATATGTCCCAAGTGTAATAATAAATTACCAAAGCAAATGTGAAATTTTCTTAAAATTCCACCGAATTTTCGCAACATATTAACCTTTGAAGTAATATTTTTATATGTTTATAAAAATTTAACACAATACTAAGTACCTAGCTCTTAACCAGATATTAAACCAAATAATCAAATTTGCAATAACTTGCAAAATTTTTAATCTTCACTCAAAAATTTTCAAACAACTAATATAATAATTCAATTAATTAATATCAATTCTCTAAATTCAAATGAGTAAAGGAAATCCATTTATCCATGCCACACAATTTAAAATATTCTCACGATGAAAAGGGCAAAATTTAATAAATTTAAACAAATTCTACATTAAGAAATTTAAAATTCACAAAATTTTTGATATTTCCATAAATAAAATCTAGTAATATTCTATTTCTCATATCATAATTTAAAAGTGAATAATTCAATCAATTAAATCCAATCTAACCAAAATATCACATGCATCCAATTAAATAATAATCAAACTGAACAAGCTAAAATTTATAGTTCTCACTAGATAGCACTGTTACAATCGATTAGCTATCAACTATTAAATTTCTCATGTCATAACAGTCAGAAGAATGGATTTGATGAATTTAATTCTTTAAAGTGGAAAACATAATTTAAGCATAATTTGCAATATTCTTATAATCAAGTTATTATTCTTAAACCCCACACTAAGATTTTTTGCAAAACTTGTTATTCACTAAAATCCTATCTGGTCTAAACAATTAATTTATTAACCTCATCTGATCTAACATCAAATCTAACTCTACTTATGAACTGAACTAGTCATAGCACAAAATTATAAGATAATAATAGTATATCAAAATAACAGATTATCATAATTTCAGAAGAACTTCAGTATACAAAACTTTTGAAAATGCGATTAATCATCATATAAATAACATCTCATGATTACCAATATATATGTGTTACAATAATACAACTCAACTTCCATCCATGGCTCCATTTTAGAATCAAATCTCAATTCCAAACATATTATAGTCACATCAATTTCACGCCAACCGGGTTTATCCTCTATTTAAATATCTTTCAGATATCTAAAATAATTTAAATCTTAAAGTACTAGTTTCTTTTTTTTTTATTTAATTAATGAAAATTCAAATCTAAAGTCGAGATAAATGTCAAAATAACATTCATCAAACATCCCCCAAATTCTTACTCAAATCACAAAGTTTCACAAATACAGATAAGATAAGCATTTTTCACTTTGATAGTTTACTCAAGCGATATGAAATTAATTTAAATTATGTAAGACTTACTCATGATGATATTTTTAATTACTTTAAGCTAAACTCAAATAAATTTGATCTCAGTATATGCAAAAACATTAAATTAATGGAAACTTTTTATTTATTTATTATTATTATTTTTTTATAAAATCTAATTCTAAAGTGAGTGCATCTATCATATCTTAACATCTTCAATTAAGAGAAGATAACATCATACTAATATACCAAACATGCCACTCACTATATAGATTATTTTATTTTATTTTATTTTATTTCATACAACTCTAAAATTTATAAAATTAATTTGGAAACACTTATATACAAATCTATCAGCACTTGTAAAATTTTCAAAAGTTAAATAAATTCCTAAATAGAAAATTTTATCACAATAGGATCCAAACAGAGATAATAGTTTTTTTTTTTTTTTTAATAAACTGGAATATAACTTAAATTTTGCAAGTCTTATAGTTCTAAAAGCTAGATTTTAAGAGAAAAGCATTTTAAGAGAAAAGCATTATAGTTCTAAAAACTAGATTTTAAAAGAAAAACATTAAGAGAACCCAATATAATACTTAAAACAACACTTAAAACAATTCTGTCTAGATAACTATTTTTATGAATATAAAATTTATTATCAAAATAATATTTAAAAGTGATCATTAATTATAAAATTTGATAATATCACATATTTCCATGATCGCAATCATAGATAAATTCAAAGATGAATTAGAGAATTATAGCTGTCCATCAAGAATAAATTAAACTCTTACAAAATGTACCATGACACGACCCAATTAGTATTCCTTAACATTTACAAATTTTGAATTCTTTTTTTCAAGATGAACAATTTAAAATAAATCTAAATCTCTAACCAATTACACTTTGAGTTATTATAAACTAAAGATTACGATTCATTCCAAAACTTTTAATAAATCTTTTAACTGCATCAATTTACATAGCAACCTTCTTATAGTCACTATTCTTACCCAATGCAGCAATATATAAACAAGAGTGTCATATTAGTTTTATATGTTAACAACTAATGAGCAATATATCTAGTTAAAATAGTAACTGTACCTCAGAATACAATTTTCTAATCTCTGTACCCGTAGTCAAAAGACGTCTCAAAATTTAAGCCAATATAAAATATTTAAGTATCTTATCGTATAACCATATAACACTTCAAATCAAAGATCCCACTGTTCTAACCTATGCTCTGATACTAATCTGTCACGTTCTGAACTTTTCACAAATCTAGGAGCATGAACAAATAATTATAAATTACTAAAATCATCAATTCAAAATAATTAGAGCTAATTATAAAAAAATAAACTATCAACTCCTAAAGTTAGATAAAACTTCCATCTCTAGCCTCTCAAATTGAGGCTTTTCATAATAATTCAATTCTGAAAAATAAATAGTTATACAATTTTCTCCCAAAAATATAATTAACTAACTATTAAAAATATTTATTTTGCCCAAGCAATCCTATCACGACCTTCGTTCAATGTAACACACGCACCTGCATCTAGAATTTGCAAGGGTTGAGCACTATAAAAAAATCCATGAGTACTCGAAGAAAAATAAAAATTAAATAAATTATGTATGGGTGCCC
>JAVXUM010168221.1:0-12247 GCA_035590655.1 Pouteria glomerata
ATAGTTTTAAATAATTGAACATAAAAAAAAAAAAAGACAGAGTTGGACATTATTTAAAAAAAAAAAAAAACTTACCTAGCCTATGGAAATTGTAAAGAGATAAAGAAATGAAGAGATGAAATTTAAAAAGAGTATTAAAAATTTATTAAATTAATGAACTTAAAAAGGTTTAATTTATATTAAGACATATTTGTAATTTTTTTAGATGAATTTATTTACACTCTCTTAATTTCCTCTTACCCTTCATTTTACTTTTTAACTAATTGAAATTACACAGTTATTCCCTTTTTTTTTTATCATATATTTTGTATCGTTATAATGTCATAAATACTTTGGTATAAAAATTCAATCTAAGACATATTTAAGATCCATAAATGTCTTTATTTTATGAATACAAATGTTTTTTTAAAATAACAAAGAATAGACAATTCACCAAAATATTTATTTTTGTCTACAATTTTTTTTTTTTTTTTTTTTTTTTTTAACTAGGAAGGCAATTGCCACTTTATTTATTTTGAAAAATTCATTTACTTTTTCTTTAAGTGAAATTAGTTTTATTTACATTGTTAAATGGTTTTTTCTACTCTTTTTTATTTTTTTGTTAAATGAAATTACAAAATTACTTTTCTTTTAACTAGTTATTTTTATGTATAATTTGAAATAACATAATTATCATTCAAAAAAAACTTTTACAAATTTAGAAAAACACCATAAGGTCTACTTTGGTGCAATATAATATAAAAAAATATTTTAAAGATTAAAATAAAATTTATTTATATAATTTATATTATTTTATTTTCTAACTTATTTAAATAAAAAATTAATTTCTTTCATATCTTTTCCTTTACAACATTTTATCGTTTTCATTTTCTCATCACACTCAAGTCATTTAGTAGAATTTTATATGAACTTTTCCAAAAAAATTATCAAAAAAACTAACAAATGGGAAAATTAATATATAATAAAAATTAACTTTTAAACAAAAATTAAATTTATCAAGAAAACATAAAAATTTTTCTTCTAAAAATTTTAGTTTAATTTTTCATAATAGGAAATATTTTTTTAAACAAATTTAGAATTAAAATTTTTTGTTATAGGAAGATTATTTATGTCATATATAAGCAAATTTTTACAAAGAAGTAAAATAATAATTGCCTTTTTAGTTATAAATCTCGATAAATAAAAATATTTTGGTGAGTTGTCTACTCTGTAGATTGCTTAAAAAATATTTTTTTGCCATTCAAAAAATATATATTTTTATTTATAAAATAAAGTTATTTATGAATTATAAATATGCCTTGAATTTGATTTTGTATAAAAGTATTTATGATATTATAATTATACAAAACAAATGATGAAAAAAAAGAGGACAATTGTGTAATTATGATTAGTAAAAAAGTAAAGTAGAGTGTAAGAAGAAACTAGTGGAGCTTAAATAGGCTCATCTTTTTTTTATTCTTTATTTCATAGATAAATGTGTCATTTTAAAAGTTTCATTAAACAACTTTTATTTTTTTCTCAATTTCTTCCCACTTTTGGGAGGATGAAAATTTTAAAAATTCACCACTAACTTTTTTCCATTTTGTTCCAATTCTTTTCATTTCTTTTCTAAAAAAAAAACCCACAAATAAGAGTCAAGTCTTAAAATCTTTTCTTTTTTTTTTTTCTTTTTATTTCTCTCCATTCAAACTAGCTATCAATTTTTTTTTTTTTTTAATAAACATTTTGTCAATTTTAATAAACATGAATGTCCATTCTAACAAAGCTTAGACCTTCAACCATGGAGGTCAAGGATGAGTTGTTTGAGTGATGCAAATGGACTGTAACTCAAAAGACTGATCTATTAGATAGAAATAACACTTGCATATATAAGACACTTCACAACCTCTTATTCAAGCAATGTAGGACAAAGGTATGAGCAGTCATCTTCTACTAGAGAACCACCTGCATCATTACCTCCCATTTCACAGACACACGTCTCGTGTCATCTCATATATTTCTCACTTGGGCATGCTTTGATACCAAATTGATACAAATGAACTCTAATCCAAAAGACCGATCTATTAGGTAGAGATAATACTTGCACATATAAGGCACTTCACAACCTTTCACTTAAGTAATGTGAGACGAAGGTATGAGCAATCACCTTCCATTAAAGGACCGCCTACATCATTAAGTTCCTAGAAAGTCGATTGGATCAGATGATGAAGTGGATGGAAAATTAGGCGATGAAAATGGAGAAAATGTATGAACATCGAAGCAAAATATGGGATGACCTGTAGGAATTCATACCAAAATTAGCGACACAAAAGAAAACCAATTGCTATGCCAATATGATCGTCTCCTATTTTCTCGAAACTTTTGCCACCACACACCACTGGTACTTCCCTGAATCAAACCACCTCAACAGGCCCCAACATCACCATTGCTGGCTCCACTGCCATCCCTATATGATCGTCTTTGTATGATCCTAATTTCTCAACTATCGATTCGCCTGAGATTGTGGAAGCAAAGGATGAGAAAGAAGACATCGCTTTCTCTTCCCTTGAAACCAACACTGTTTATTCTTCTGTCAGCGTCGCCTAAACTGACATCGAGTGGGTCGATGCCAAGAATCAAGTCATGAATCAAGAAATCATCCTCTTTAACACTGTCTGACAATAAAAAATATCATCAAATGTGTTCACCACGTCTACAGAAAAT
This sequence comes from Pouteria glomerata, assembly GCA_035590655.1. Lineage (NCBI taxonomy): Eukaryota > Viridiplantae > Streptophyta > Magnoliopsida > Ericales > Sapotaceae > Pouteria > Pouteria glomerata. The sequence continues at coordinate 2,704 of JAVXUM010168221.1, forward strand.
GAGTAAAATTGAACTTGTAAAGAAAATTAAATTAAAAGAAAGGGTCGAGGAGGATCCCTGACCACAGTCCATCTATTCATAGTATGATAGTAGAAATAAACAAATATAAAAATAATAAGGCAAAATCATTACTTTCTCACTTGGGATGCTTTGCTCGTGTGGTAGCTTACTTTTCATTAAATACTCATCACGTAACATTAAATGTGTATGTGACAAAAATTAGGTTAGTGGGTATGATTTGGATACAAAGAATGTATGTATGTCACATTTATCTGCCACACATATGATAAGAAACTAACTAAATAAAAAAGGATCGTAATAGATGAACCAGATAGTAATGGATGGACTAGATTCACTATTCCATGTTTAATTTATTCGTGGGACTCATCTATTGTGATTGAGAATACATAAAATTGATGTCTCTTTTGCTAGGCACGATCATACTCGGGGAATCTGTCACTTGTCTAGATATTTTTTTGTAGCAACAGACACCAAACGGCCAGTCAATCAGCTATTCTCCGAACCCTTAGTCCAAAAAATGGGGACTTTAACCCACTAATCTCCCAATCTATCAATGTTTCTTTCTATTACCGACTCGTGCCTGCCAAGAAGGAAGAGGAAGGCAATGTTGAAGAATTGAAAAAAGACAAAGGGAGAGGAACCAAGAGGCCACCCCTAATACCACCACCTCAAGATGAATTTAGCTTCAAAAACGAAGTCTACAAAACTTCTCACGAACTTCCAGGGAGTTTGCACCTTTCCAATGCTCTTCCATTGTAGGCAAGTAAATTCTCACACATTTCTAATGCTCTTCCAATATAAGCCAAAATTCCAGAAGATCGTAACGTAGAACTCCGAACAAACCCCCATACTTTCTACTCTTCTCTGCATACCCACGAAGCAATGTAAACATGCTTGAACAAAGCAAGTGGGGTGCAGAATAATTTGAATATTTTACATTTAGGGGTTGAAAATTTAAGGCAAAGAAAAATCAAAGTAAGAAAAATTCATAATATAAAATAGTGGATATCTTTCCTTGTCTTACTCACTCTAAGATTTGAAAAAAATATTTAGGTCTACCCATTCAAGGTATCAAGAAGTACATCAACCACACATAATATTTGTCTTTTCTCAACTCACGTAAACAATCATTTTAACTGTGATAATTAAAATTTGGTTATTCGTCCATCTGACTATTTTTTTAAAAGGGATAAAATAAATATTTTATCAAATAACTTATCAGAATGTGAATATATCAATTATCAAATCATAGGAGTTGTTTGAATACTAAATTTTTAGTAATTTTTAATCAAAAATTGCAAGATATAACTTTTAGTATGTTTAGTGAAGCAAATTATAATTTTTAGTAATTTTTAATAATTTTTATCACTTTTTAGTGTTCAGTAAAATTTTGGACAACTTGTGATAATTTTTAGTAACTTTTAGTAATTTTTGGTAACTTTTAAATTGAAAAATTACTGTAACAGAGTAAAAAAGTGACAATTTTTGATGTTTTTACCAAACGCTCAACAAGCAACTTTTGATATTTTTTTATTAATAAATGTGCTGTCAAATGCAGCCATATACAAGGTAAAATAGAATTGGGCTTTTTTAGGAAAAAAATACCTAAAAAAATATTTTTACTTTTGTACCCCATAAAAATAGCCATGTAATTTGTTGAGGAAAAAAATATTTCCAAACTGGAATTTAAAAGATGGCCACGGGATCATGTTACAACAAATTAAATGCGTATGGACATAATTACGCTATTAAAAAAAAAAAAAAAAAAAGATAATTCAGAAGTGGATTTGGTGTAACATACGAGCAAAGATTTAATTTACCCCCTCAAAAAAGGAAAAACATACCTAGTTTGCAAAAATAAAAATATGCAAGGGTATTTAAGTAATATCATAAGGTAACTAGGGATGGGACTGTGTTCTTTTTTTTTTTTTTTTTTAAAGAAAAAAAATCTATTGTTCTGTTTCATTTTATTTTATCTTTTAATTTACAAGTGTAGGTTTGTGGGAGAATTAATAATGTTAAAGTTGTTGGAAATATTTAAAATTGAAGCAAAAGTCACATGAAAGCAAAAGTCACATGAAAATGGCCATAAGTCTCTGTTTGCTGGTTTTTTTTTTTTTTTTTTAATTAGACAAAACCTATTATACATGCAACATAAATATATAAATATATATATAATAAAGAAGGATGGACTTGAACACGTGTGTGGTTTCACAAATTTGAGTGCATGAGAATGACAACATTGTAGGCAAAGAAGTAGAGTTACCAACAAAGGAAAAAGAGAGAGAGAAAAAAAAAAAAAAAGGTTAGAAAAATAAATTGGTAAGCTCTACAAGGCTCCAACCACTCCAACCAAACCTCAAGAAAAAAATCATATATTTGACCCATCTAATAACATTCAACAATAATAAAGAAGGATGGACTTGAACACGTGTGTGGTTTCACCAATTTGAGTGCATGAGAATGACAACGTTGTAGGCAATTGCTTTTTGTAAATAAACAAAATTACAATAACTGTGAAATATTTTACAAACTCCCTTTTAATCTACTGTTGACTAGCTTACATCAAATTTGAGGAGGGGGGTGGGGCAAGAGGCTTGATTAAGATTCTAAAGAAATGCCAAACAATTCATGGGTGATCTTAATTAATTGTTTTGCTCTCCCACATTTAAAGAAAAAATGCCATAACAATAGTTATTGATAAAGCAATTATCATTGGGATACCAGCAAAATGTCACATGCATACAGCTAGATATATAGCTACATCTTTAATGAATCCAAACATTGTCCACCTACTATTCTCAGCTTGTCATCAAAACAATTAATATATGTAGTTTTTGGGTCTCAAAAGAGTGAGTGGTGGCAATAACAGAGTAGTATTGTTAAGTGATATTATGTTTAATGTAATTTTTTATATTAATAATTTTATATGTATTGAATTAGTGAAGAATCAAATTGAATATGATATTTGTTAAAGAAATGACAAATATACACAACTTTTAACTTCTCACATTTCAAAAATTAATATTCATCTTGAGAGAAAATGGAATGCAATTATTATCTTTTTATTTGTTATCTCTTAAATACTATTTTATTAACTTTTGAAATTATAATTCTTCTTCTTTTTTTTTTCTTATTCAAAAAAAAAAAAAAAAGTACGTTAAATATGGTTTAGTAGAAATCAGATTATAAAGCAAAGTTATTTGGACTTGGGGTGACATCGGGATGTGAGTTTTTTTTTTTTTTAATTAAAATTGGATAATTCATAACAAAAATAAGTTCAAAAATTTTATGTGAAAATTTTTAAAATTACTTTTATTATAAACCATTAGATTTTGATTGGACAGCTCATAATTTTAATGTTACATAACTAATATTAAAAGTGATGTTAGTCACCCCTTTTTCAAGTTATTAAGTGTCATTTTGGTATATTTAGTTTAGGCATGTTTTTCATTTTATGTTTTTGAAAATAAGAAAAATAAATAAAAATATATTTGATCATTTGTGTTTTTAAAATTTATTTTAGAAGGTAAAAAATGAGTTTACACATAAAATGTAAAATCATTAAAAGTCGTTTTGAGCCTCTTTGGCCCAAAATAAGGAGACTCTTAATAAACAAAAAATAGAAAATGTCAAATAAAAAACATAAAACACATAAAACAGAAAATAGAAAAAAATAAAAAATATAAATTAAATGATACCTTCATTACTAAAAAGATTATAAAAACATAAATTAAAAGCAACAAAAAATAAATTAAAAAAAAGACAAAAAACATTTACATTTATATTATGAAAAATGATAAATTAACCTAAACAAACCCCAATTGACCAGCTCAATCGAGAAGTATAAGGATAGTTTCCACGTTAGAGAATCGAACTCATAACTAAGGCCAGTGAAGTTTTCTACCACGACTAACTCGACTACCAAAAAAAAAGGAACAATTTTGTTTCTCACTTTCACTGACATTTAGGAAACAAATTTATTTCTATGTGAAAATTGTAGAAGCATCGAAAAGCGGGGCAGGCATCAAATGGAGACAATGGTGAAAAAGTCATTAAATGAACAACCAAATTGCACCGTGGAGGACACCCCTGCGACTTGCGAGGGTGGTTTTGTCATGTGGGACATGCTAGCAACCAATTTGAGATCAAATTTTCCAACTCTTACCTTAGAAAATTCTAACTTGGAGATTTTTTCTGCCGATCCTTTGTCCCACTTGTAGCAAATGAATTTGGGTGTAAAAGTTAAAAAGAGTTTTAAAATCATCTTGTTTGAAGACTTAAATTTTAAAAAATTATTATTTGTCTACTCACTTTTTTATAGTTAGGTACCTTCTAATCCGATGGTCAAACCATTTTAAATGACATTTTTCAACTTCTATTCTATCGATGTCATATCAACTTTCTTTTTAATATTTTTATTTCTTATCTTTTCTTTTCTTGTATTATCACATATTCACCTTAATATTTTTATTTATGCTATACTTGTGAAAGTGTTATTTTTTAATGGTCCAATACTATATACTTGAAAGTATAATTAGTTATATAGCTATTATATAATTTTTTTCAACTTAATAGGTATTCTTTAGTAACATAAAATATTCGATACACTTATCAATCTTAACCACCCCAACTCAAATTTTATAGATAATATCTTTTTCAATCCTTCTCTTTGGATAAATAACTGAATCAATATATCGAAAATTATCAATTTTTAACACTTCTTTATCTTCAATATTCACCATACTCTTATTATTAGTTTTAATCTTTTTGTATTTAAATTGTAGATAATCTATTTTAGTCTTACTTAAAATCATTCAAAGAAAATGGGTTTTTGATTTCTTTGGCCTTATGAAATAATTAAAATTACCTTCAATGTTGGGGCTTTTGTAACAATCCAAAATATGCAAAAAATGCATCTTATTAAACCTTTATATATATTACATATCCACTCCGCAATCAAACAATGTGAAACAAAAGATTTTACTTTTCTGACTCACCCTTTTACAAGTTTAGTTTTTCACAATTTTTGATAATTTCTTTTAAATTATGAAACACAAATATTTTAAGTGAACAAAAAATAATAAAAAAACTACCTTCTCAATTTCAAACTCCGGGAGAGAGAAATCTTCACGATTCCTTGTTGCTTTTTTTAAATTATAAATGACAATTATATTAATAAAAAAAAAAGAACACTACTTTCTTCTGGTACGAGGAAACTCGCAGCCACTACCCGATGGTATGCACTGGATGAAACTTCAAGATAAGAGGGAGAAGCTTTTGAATAAACTCATAACAACCGTTAATATGGACTAGAATGTAGATAAGATATGTAGCCTCCGGAGCATAGGTCGGTTGGCTAAAAGATGAGGGTGAGGTAGTACTCGGTTGATTCTTAGTGGAAGATCGGCCCTTACATTGTATTTGACGGTAAAAAGTAAGTCTTCGCACTCTGCGACGCCGACGCACATTCTGCATTTTACCTCCTCCACCATAATTCAAGACAGGACGGTAGAGACCCTCAAGACGGAGATTCCACCTAAAATATAGATAACGTATGTAAGTATATTCTATATTAGGTAGCCCTTTTTTTTTAATATTGGAATAGCATCATTACTGATTCCCTAATAAAATATACATTAACAGCACTTATGTCAAAATTTGTTTATTTAATGATTTAATATATGGCCATCGTATTTTTGTCTTATATAAGTTATTATTTGTTTATTTTGTATTGATAATTATTTATAATAGTCAGTATATTTTGTACAAAATTATTACAACCGTAAAATGTTATATTTTGTTTAAAAATTAATGATTAAAATATAAATAATGAAAAGTACAATGTGTTTGGAGTTATATAAAATTATATAATTTTATAAAATTTAATGTCTTTTATTTTATGTTGTGTGTAAAAATTTTAAATTTTATAATTATGTAATTTGTCTTTGTAAACATTTGTAAAAGTTTGTATTATTTTTGGCACACCAATTGGTATCTTTGGTGAAATTTTTTTTCTTTTCAAACATAAAAAAAATAAAATAGAATTAATTTAATAGTTTTATCTTATATAATTTGAAAGAGATTAAAAATATAAGAAAAATAAATTTAATTATTTAAAAAAAAATAAAAAAATTTAAATAATTGATAGCGGAGTAGGCAAAGGAATGCCAAATCAAGCCTTATTTAACTCTTGCAAAGCTGAACTGAAAAGGGAAGTGATGCAGCAGGCAATACTTTCGTAAGAATCTCATCTTATCAACCATGGCAGAGGCAATCACTAGTAATGGGAAGAGGTACTTTTGATTCCTCTTTAAAGTACTCTCCTTCTCCTAATTAACCCCATATTTAAATTTATTTTTTATTTTTATTTTTATTTTTCAGGTGTGCAGTTGTTACAGGGGCAAACAAAGGAATAGGGTTTGAGGTATGTAGGCAATTGGCTTCTACTGGAGTGACGGTGGTTCTCACTGCGAGGGATGAGAAGAGGGGTCTTGAAGCCCTTGAGAAACTCCAAGGGTCTGATGACCTCTGTGATCGTGTGGTGTTTCATCAGCTTGATGTTGCAGACCCATCTAGTATTGCTTCATTTGCTGGTTTTATCAAATCCCAGTTTGGAAAGCTCGATATCTTGGTTTGATTCACAATCCAATTCCCAAATCTTTTATCTGTTATTTTCTATCTGTTTTATATTTTTATTTCTTTTTGGAAGTTGAAGAAAAAAAATAAAAAAAATAAACAGTACAGAAGCTTGGTTTTTCGGTAGATTGTTTTTAATCTTATGACTTTTTATAAACAAAATTTAATATTTTTTTTAATTTTTAAGATTTTAGGAATTTTATTTATATATTTTTTTTAAAAAATTACATAAAAATAGAAAAACTTTGGGTTTTTAGGCCTTGTGTAGATCTCTTTCGATTGCAAATATATTTTTTTATATATATATATATATTTTTTTTTAAATTTGAATAATATATCTAAAATTTACGCAGAATTTTAGTTAAAAAGAATAGTATAAAATAAAAAATATTTTCCCTAAATTAACATTCCTTACTCTATTTAGTAGTCTCAGAGGCATTAGAGGGCTTACCAACTCTCAACTTCAGCACCCTAGGGCGAAGTCGAGATTCACACATACTGATTTTAATGCTCTTAGTATTCCAAAAAAAAAAAATAAATAAATAATAATTATTCAGATTATATTTAGTCAAAAGTAAAAATGAGGTGATTATGAGACGAGTTTTGAGGGTTGGAATAGAGTAAGTGTGAAAGTAAGAATAATTTGGTAGATTGGTATATATGAAAAATGTGCTTGAAGATGGGAATGATGGATGTATGGTATGTAGAATGAAATAAAAATATGAATAAATACAAATACTATCTTTACAAAAAAAGGTAAATATATATTTAATTTTAGTTAATTATTTTAATAAAATAATATATTTTAATAATAAAGTAGCATTTATTTTGATAAAATTTAATTTTAATAAATTATATTTAATAATTATTTTTTATTAAAAATTTACTGTTATATTTAAATTTTATCAAAATAAAATTTTAAAATAGTTAATATAAAGAATCGTGAAGATTTATTAATAATATTTAAGAATTATTATTATATTTAAATTATATTCAAAGAACATAATTCAACAATAAATTATTATTTATTAAAAATTAATTTTAATTTAATAAAATAACTCATTTTAATCATAAATTATTATTTTAATACTAATTGATTTTAATAAAATAAATAATTGTAATATAAATTGTTTACCAAAGATTAATTTTAATTTAAATAAATATTTAAATAAAATAAATTATTTTAATGGGATGTAGCAAAAATTGACAAGATATTTTGCTTAATGCTAAAAATTATTTAATATAATTGTAAATATTACATTTTATAGAGGATAATTTTATAAATATTCTATCAAAATTTATTCTTCTCCTAAGAGAATAAGTCATTATCATTATCATATTTTATAGGGAGAAGAGCCTAATTTTTATGAAGGGAGAATAAAAAGTGGATCGAGTATGTTATTTTGCCATTCATTCAAAAGTGTAACCAAATAAGAGAATAGAATGTTCGTACTCATTTCGCTTTTATTCTATCTTATGAAGTATGGATACAGATACGGGAGTGGATACGGATACGGGATACGATAATTTTCAAAAAATAAGGATACGGATACGGTGAGGATACGGCGAAAATACGGCAAAAAAATAAAATAAAATATATATTTTATTTAAAATATTTTTGAAAATACCATTAATATATTTTCAAATATTATATAAATAACAATTATATAGCATGAAAAATACCATTCAATTCATAAACTAACAGAAAATATATTAGGTATTGAGTTATATTTTAATTATTTACAGTTTAACCCTTAATTAAATTTTATTATATCAATTTTACCCTCGAATAAAGTTTAAAATATTACATTTTGACCCCCGCCATATCCTTCCCGTATCCCTCCCGTATTCGTACCTGTATCCCTCTCGTATTCCAGCCGTATCTTTCCCGTATCTCAGCCATATCCTTTGCAAAATTAAAAATAAAAAATCAAGATACTCCACGTGGCATATCCGATACGTATCCGACCGTATCTGAGTATCCGATATAAGTGCGGTGCCTATTTTGAAGTATCCGTACTTCATATCTATCTAAATATAATCTGTGAGTTGATAGAGTATGTTTCATGGTAGGTTGTCTTGATAGAATTGAATGAGCACGTATGATTATATATATACATATATATTTTGAATATCTAATGTATTTGTGAGGAAATTTAAACTAATGATCATTGAAAATAAGTCTAAGGTCTTAACAGGTATGATTATGTATCATATAACAAGAAAAAATGGTTCCTTCTGATCACTGCATGGCTCTTGAAGTTAAAGAAATCGGAAGTGAACTTAATTAACTTGCCCTTTCTGGAGATGTCTATGATTTCTTTTGAAATAAAATTGCAGCGATTTAGCAATATATCTCGAATTCTTGCAGGTGAATAATGCTGGGATTGCTGGGGCTAAGGTAGATTGGGATTCTTTCAAGACACAATCTGGTGGGGTGAGTGAGTCTTTACCAATTAATTAGGCCTCATTTGGTTTGTTTTTCTATTTTTTGTTTTTATTTTTTGTTTTGAGCACATTTTTTATTTTGAACTTTTAAAAACAAGAAAAATAATTTAAAACGCATTTGGTTATTTGTGTTTTTAAATTTTGTTTTAGAAAACAGAAAATGAGTTTACACATAAAGTGAAAAATGATAAAAAATCATTTTGAATATTTTTAATTCAAAATAAGGAAATTATAACATTTTTTGTTTCCATATTTTAGAATTTTTAGAATATAAAATACATATAATAGAAAACAGAAAATAAAAAATAAAAAATCAAACCAAATGCCACCGTAGTTATTTTAAATTCAAATACATACCTTATATATATATATATATATATGTATATAGTGCATGTTCGTGAGAAGGTTATGGTCTATACCTAATCTTCTAATTTTG
>JAVXUM010168310.1:0-12239 GCA_035590655.1 Pouteria glomerata
TGGTAAACTTAGAATTAAAGCTGTAGGCTCCCTGTGGAGATGACCTAGGACTTACCTAGTTAAAACTACACCGCACATTCTTGCACTTGAGAGTATAAACCCTCTTCACATTTTGAGAGCGGTCACGAATCGTAAAGAGAAATACGACCGAATAAGAAATTACCAAAAGTGGGCTGAGAAGAATACTCAGCATCAGAAGGATCAACTGGACCTGGGGGTGACTCAGTACGATCCACTATCGGAAGAGCTGCTCGGCCTGGGAAAGAGACTTGGTCATGTTCGCAATGAGATGGAGAATTAAAATCAGAAGACACATCCATTGGAGACGAAGGTCTAGGAGACGAGGACTGAAATTAAGCATACGGGTTGCAAAGTGATGTCCGTTGAGGATAAGGAATTTTATTCTTTGATTTGATTCCTTTCAAACGATCTTTCGTGCTTGCCTTTGATTTCTTGTTCATCAGTTTGGAACCCTTCGATACTGGCTGTTGTTTCTTTGAGATTGGTCCTTGCGAAGAATCACCATCGTGAGACACTGAGAGATTCTGCTCTTTGGCTCTAGCAACTCATTTAGTAGGTTGGGCAGATTGGGAACCCTTGGTCTTGGCCATGAACGAAAGCTGAAGGCTAGGGTTTGATGTGAAGTGAAGAGAGAAAGAATGTGAAGAGGTTGAAACCCTAGAATGGGGTGCACAGAAGAAGATAGATGAGACAAACTGAAAAGAAAAGTGAAGAAAATATGAACCATCACTCCACAAAACCTCAACGGACCAAACAAGGAACCAACGGGCAAAATAGATTAATCTACAGACATAAGTTATTGCAAGAAAAAGATATTAATGTAGCCACCTGAAGCAATTAATGCAGTGTCTTTATCACTCAAACTGACGGCTAAATTCATCCAAACACAGAGAAAGCTAACACACTGCAAACAAACAACCCTGTGAGCACAAAAGAAAATCATAAACACAGGCATGCAAATAATACAGCAAAAAAAAAAATGCTATATGTCCTTTATTTCAGATAACTGATCACCAAAGGTAAGGATAAAAAAAAAAAAAAAATATAGTGCCAGATAAGTGAGAACCTATTTTTTGTTTTAAACAAAATAAAATAAAAATAATAAAAAAAAAACTAATGCAACAGACTATTAGACTAAACAATCTGATGAAGGACCCACGTGAGCATGAATATAGAAGCTCAAGGGCAAGATCATCCAGAGAGACAGGGCAGATCTAAACAACATTCTCAATAGAGTTTTTGTTGCAACTGAATTCAAGGGATTTCCACCTAGAAACACCTCCACAAATAGTATTGACACATGGAAAGATTATTCTTGAACTCAAACAATTAAGTCTATGAAAATTTTCATGAAAAACACATTCAAGAAGTGTTAGTCAAGTTCAAAAATCCCAAATTCTCGGAGACTGCAAAAGTTTGATATGTGTGAGTATAAAATTTCAATGATACACTATCCAATCCTTAAAGAAAGCTTTAAAAAAATGCATAGCTAAAAGAGTAGCACATTCAATGTGATCTTGAATTAACAAATGTTTTTCAATCTTCACTCAACCAATATCTCGAGACACAGTTCTAGCTGTAGTTCCACATTCAAATAGACCAGTCAATGTCCATATGGAAGTCAAACCACTCAATTGCCCAACACATAGTAGAATTTGCATAACTGCATAGAATTTTGAACAAAAGCAACCTTATCTCTCCATTACAATCAAGAATATATCGTGTGCAATGTGATGATGGTTTTCATATACCCTTTTATATATATATATCCAAAGTGATAACCCTTTTCGTCACAAAATTGGAAACGAGTAACCAACAGCTTCACAAACTTCCATTCATGAATTGGAATGACCACATGTGGGCAAATCAAGTTTAGGTCAATCTATTATAGTCATTGCACTAGCAATTCAAGAAAGGTACTCTCAAAAATTGAGTATGTGTTCGATACTAGTCAAGTTATAGACCAAACACAATGTCTCTTCAATAAAACATCTTCAATGCAATCTCGAAAAGCTGTGTACTTTAAAGAAATTCTCAAACATCAGACAATGACCAAGAAGTTAAATAATGACACATATCAATTTTGAGCATTATCTTACTCATTCAAGATGTTTAAAACTTAAAGAACACAAAATGATCTTACTTGCACAAACAAATTCATAGACATAATTGTAAGACCAATTATTTAAATTTTCCTTGAAGCAAGACTAATCAAGAAGTATAACTCCTAGAGATGAATGAAGATATTCAAATCTAGAAACTTCTAGAGGTTTTGTAAAAACATCAACTAGTTGTTTATTTGTGTGAATGTGTTCCAAGGTCAGCACATGTCTCTCAACCAAGTCTCGGATGAAGTGATGTCTTATGTCGATGTGTTTTGTGCGTGAGTGTTGAATAGGATTTTTGAAAATGTTAATCGCACTCAAATTATCACAAAACAAGGACATAGTACCTTGATCTATACCATAATCTGATAGCATCTGCTTCATCCACAATGCTTGAGCACAACAGTTTCCAGCTGCGATGTATTCTGCTTCAGCAGTGGACAATGAAATAAAGTTTTGCTTCTTGCTGTGCCAAGCTACCAAATTGCTTCCAATGTAAAAGCATCTTCTTGAGGCGCTTTTACAATCATCACAACAACCTGCCCAATCTGCATCTGAATAGCAAGTAATTTCTGAAAAAGAGTCATTAGAAAACAGATGCCATAATCTAGAGTTCCATTTACATATCTAATGATGCGTTTAACAGCAGTTAAATGAGACTCTTTGGGACAGGATTGATACCTAGCACACATGCCTACACTAAATGCAATGTTTGGACGACTAGCAGTCAAGTATAGTAGGCTACCTCTCATGCTTCGGTATAAGGTTTGATCAACACTTGTTCCAGATTCATCCTTATTCAATTTGGTAGTAGTGCCCATAGGAGTCCTGGCATGTTTAGTTGTAGAGAGTCCAAAATTTTGAACCAAATTACTTGCATACTTGGATTGGGAAATGAAAATTCCATGTTTTTGTTATTTGATTTGCAATCCTAGGAAAGAGTTCAACTCGCCCATCATGCTCATTTCAAATTGACTCTTCATGAGTTTGACAAAGTTTAAGGCATGTTTTTCAGAAGTAGCTCCAAATATAATGTCATCCACATAAATTTGAGCAATAGTGATTTTCTTGGAATCTCTATGGATGAATAAAGTCTTGTCCACACTTTCTTCAGTAAAATCAGACTCAACAAGAAATTTGGTGAGTCTTTCGTACCAAGCCCTAAGAGCTTGTTTTAAACCATACAATGTCTTGTTTAAATGAAATACATGATTAGGATGGTTAGGATCAATGAATCCTTTGGGTTGCTCAACGAAAACTTCTTCTTGGATAACTTCATTTAAAAAAGCACTTTTCACATCCATTTGAAAAAGTTTGAATCCTAAGTAGCAAGAAATAGCTAATAAAATTCGAATTGATTCTAGTCTAGCCACAGGTGCAAATGTTTCATTAAAATCCACTCCTTTAACTTGAGTGTACCCTTGTGCGACTAGTCTAACTTTATTTCGAACAATTGTACCAAACTCATTAGTTTTATTTTTGAAAATCCATTTGGTCCATATAACATTAACATCGCTAGGTCTAGGCACAAGTTCCCAAACTTCATTCCTAGTAAACTGTTCCAACTCTTCATGCATGGCATTTATCCAATGAGAGTCAAGAAGAGCCCATTTAACATTCTTAGGTTCAGTGCATGAAGTGTAACATAAGTAAGTTGCTTCATTGTGAACTTGCCTCCTAGTTTAACTCACCAATGACTTGAGTCAAAGGAGAATTCAATTTCACTCTAGAAGAATGATTAAAAGGTAATTGCTGCTCTGCCTCCTCTTTTTCCTCTTCAGCTCCTCTCGGCCCATCTCCACTATGCTCAACTTCAATTTCTTCTTCCTTATTTTCTACCTCCAACACAAACTCATCATGAGGAAGCATAGTGAATGCTTGATCCTCTTCAGTGGTGTTTGTCCTGCAAAGAGAATTTGCATACTCATCATCCACAACAATATTTATTGACTTCATAACAGTGGAATGTTTTAAATTAAAGACTCTATAAGCCCTATTGTTGGTGGAGTAACCAAGAAAGATACCTTCATCACATCTTGCATTAAACTTACCAAGAGCTTCTCTGTTACAGTAGATATAACATTTACTTCCAAAAATATGAAAGTACTTTACATTAGGCTTCTTACCATTCTAGATTTCATAAGGAGTAACTTTGGTCCCTCTTCTAACAAAAACTCTATTGCCTATGTAGCATGCAGTATTCAAGGCCTCGGCCTAAAATTTCAAAGGAAGATTTTTGGCACGTAACATGACTCTGGTCATCTCTTGAAGAGCCCATTTTTCCTTTCAACAACCCCATTTTGTTGAGGAGTTTTAGGAGCTAAAAATTCATGCAAAATTCCTCATTCATCACAAAAATAAGAAAATTCAGCATTTTCAAACTCTTTACCATGATCATTCTCAATCTAACAATCTTATCTATTTTAGTTCCTTTTTATTTTGAAGTCTATTGTAAAGAGCTTTAAAGGATAAAAAGGTATCAGATTTTTCTCTCAAGAAGTTTACCCAAGTGAATCTAGAAAAGTCATCAACCATTACAAAGATATATTTCTTTCTTCCCAAACTCTGTTTTTATCGGACCCATTAAATCTACATGAACTAATTCTAAGACAGAAGAAGTTGCTATTCTATATGTCTTTTTGTGAATGGCTCTAGTTTGCTTTCCTTTAAGACACGGTCCACACACCACTTTCTTGACTTTGGCTATATTTGGCGATCCTTTCACAATCTCGGAGTTAGACAATTTTGTAAGATCCCTATAATTAACATGCCCAAGTCGTTGATGCCAGAGTTCAGTGGTGTCATCATATGCCACATTACAAACCAAATATTTATCAGTTGAGAGTCTATAACAGTTATCCTCAGTTCTAATTCCCTTTAAAACTATATTGTTATTTTGATCAAAAATTGAGCATTCCTTTTTAGCAAATAGAACACTGTAGTTTGAATCACAAATTTGACTAATACTAATCAGATTTGCTTTCAGGCCATCAACATATAAAACATCCTTAAGTCTAGGAAGACTCGGACAATTAATGCATCCAATTCCAAGAATTTTAGATTTGCTACCATCACCAAAGGTAACAGAACCTTCATCACATCTCTCAAGGAAGAAAATATAGACTTCATACCACACATATGCTTAGAGCATCCACTATCCAAATACCACATGTTAGAACTTTATGCTCTAAAAGCAGTGTGAGCTACAAAACATTTTAGGTCATCACATCTAATCCATGACTTTGTTATGTGAAATAGACTTGTCTTTGAAAATAGTTTTTATGATGCTCTTGGTATTGGATTGAAGCACACTTTCATTCAAACTAACTCTTTTTGGTTTGAATGGAGCTCTTAAGTTATTTAAGTCACAAAATTGAAGCACACTGAATTTATTTGACAAGAGTTTTCTTTCTAAGTGATCTCTGTTAGGATTAGCTTTGGATTTAACATAATTTAAGGGCAACCCATACAGTTTATGACAAAAAGGTCTTGTGTAGCCTTTAATTCCACAATAATGGCATATGGGGACAAATTTCACAGAATTTTGGACATGTAAACTTGATTTAAGAAAGTTTTTACTTTCAAAACCTGAATGATAATTGTGCAAGCCATTACCTCTAATGTGATTCTTCATCTTACTTGCACTAAAAGAGCTTTTCGTAAGAAACTTTGACTCATTTTTGAATTTCCTTTTGAACTGTCACCTATAGCTTTTACTACCCTAGGAAAGGAATGAACACTGTTGGCCTTGTTTTCCAAATTCTTTTCCTTATCAAGTTTGGCTTCATCCTTAGTTTCAGAAACAAATTTGATTGGTCATTTACCCGGGTTGAGAAAGTAAAGATAGCTTTTCAGCTCCAAGTCCAATTCGATCATTTGGATGCATTTCAGCTTCCAATATGTCTTCTAGCTGCTTAGTTCCTGCATTCTACTTCTTGAATGAATTAGATGTCTTGACAATTTTCTCCTTTAATTCTTCAATTTCTTTCTCCAGTTTCAAATTCACTAATGTCAAATTTTTTTAACTTCTTTTCAAAGTTTCAATTATCTTCTCTAGCTTACTCACTTGTGACTTGTAACTTCGAACTTCATTCTTTAGAGTCTCTTTTTCAACTTCAACAGCATTTAACTTGGAAAAAGCTTTAGCCTTGTGTTTAGCTAGTGTCAAGGATCATTGG
The DNA here is from genome assembly GCA_035590655.1 of Pouteria glomerata. Lineage (NCBI taxonomy): Eukaryota > Viridiplantae > Streptophyta > Magnoliopsida > Ericales > Sapotaceae > Pouteria > Pouteria glomerata. The sequence continues at coordinate 6,305 of JAVXUM010168310.1, forward strand.
TATAACTTATCATATTTATCTTGCAGCACTTCCAACTTCTCTTTAGTGTCTACTTCACCTTTTGAGTCAGAGGTGTCACATGCATCAATTTTTTATCATTTTTTGATAAATCACTAACTTCAGAGTTTTTCTTTGAACAGCATTCATCAGCTTTCACCATAAATGCTAAGACATTTGAAGAGTCGTCCTCAAAGCCAGATGATTCCTCTCCAGCTTGCTCTTCTTCACTCCTTGAATCACATTCATTATCCCATGTAGCATTGAAAACTTTCTTGTTCTTCTTCTTCATCCTGTTTGCACATTCGTTAGCAAAATGACCATACCCTTTACATTCAAAGCATTGCTTCTCTCCTGGTTTCTCTTGTTTTCTGTCATTTTTGGACCCTTCTCCTATTATTTTCTTCCTTTTGAATAACTTTGAAGGATTGTTAGGAGATTTCTTGGAAAAATTTTTGAATCTCTTGACAAGAAATGCAATATCATCGGCACCTACCTTAGAGATATCAATTTCATCATCATTTTCCTCGCAAACAGAACTTATGGCCATTCCCTTGCTTCTTTTGTTTTGGTTCATGATCACTTCATAAGTTTGCAGTGATCCAACAAGTTCTTCCACCTTCATTTGATCCATATCCTTACTCTTCTTAATGGTCGTAACTTTAGGTTAAAACCTGTCTGATAAGGATCAAAGAATCTTGCGTACGGTCTTTGATTGAGGATAAGATTCTCTTAGGTTTATTGAGGAGTTCACGATGTCACTGAGCTTAACATAAAACTAATCAAATGTTTCATTGTCAGCCATTCGAATTACCTCAAAAGTAGTTGTGAGTCTCTGCAACTTGGCTATTTTCACTGCCGTTGTTCCTTCTAAGTAACTTGAAGGATATCCCATGCTTCTTTTGCAACTTCACAGTTTGAAATTCTTCTGAACTCATCTTGAGAGATACTGCAGAACATAGCATTCAAGGCTTTGCTATTCCAACCAACAGCTTCATTGTCCGTAGGAGACTAGTCCTTTTTTTCTTTTGGCGTGAAATCAGTCTCACTAACAGTTGGTGGTTTCCATCCATCAACGATAGAATCCCAAACACGTTCATCAATTGATTTGAGAAAGGCTCTCATCCTTGTTTTCCAATAATGATAATTTGATCCATCAAGAAATGGAGGTCTGACAGTTGATTGTCCTTCTCTTTGAGTATCCATAGATACTATATGGACGTGCTCTCAGACAGAAAGTTTAGACACACACGAGAGCACCCAAGGCTCTGATACCACTTGAAAGTCCCAAACCTGTAGCTAGTATCCAAATCCAACAATAATAAGAGAAGCTAAAACACATTCATACTCAGATTTCAGCTCAAGATACACATCCACCACAGAGACACAATAATTTGTTAACAAGGATAAAAACTCCTTTGTAAACAAAAAGAGAAACAACCCCGGATCCGTTAGTGGATCAGACTAAAAATGATCTTCACTATGAAAGAGAGGTTACAAGGTTACAATCATAGGTTTACAAGTTCCTCCAACGAACTACCCATCTACTTGTACCCAACCTATTCTAACCTTGTTTGCTTGACTTCCCACAATAAACCTCAACCAGTTAAGATCACAAAACTCCAGAACAGCAGAAAGAAGCTCACTCAATCTGATGTCTTTCACAGATCTAAGCAGAACCTTATTTTTCAAGGCCACAAATGAATAAACACCCTTTTTGATAAATCCTTCAAGCCGCCGTGCTCTTCTTTGGAGTGTTATCCTCAAAAAGTAAAGATTAGAGACATGAGGTCACAAAGCTTAGGGTTGGGAAAAATTTTTTGCTTTTTATATAGAAGAAAAAGGTCAAATCAATCATTTTGTTTACTTTAAGAAATATGTGTAATATTCAGATGGCAGTTCTTGAGCAAGAACTTCTCTGCTTATGCTCAAGAGACACCTACATACATTCTGAGTAGAACCCAATAAGTTCCAGGTGAACTAGGAAGCTCACGGGCACGAGTAGTTAATCTCATGCTTACGAACCCCACAGTTCTCAACTGACAAACCCAACCCAGTTTTTTCCTTTAAAAATTCTTCTCCCAACCTTAAGTAGAGCACATGAACCAGTTTGTCTAGCTTGTGACATTTTCTTAAGAATAAAAATTATACAGGAAGGAATTGCCAATAAACACACTAACACAAAGAATTGTAATGGACCATCAATATAAAGAATAAAAATAAAAATTAAAATAAAATTAAAAGTAAGAGATATTTAATTAACTAAAATTTATTATGTATATTTAAAATAATAATGTAAATATTTTTTGCGTATATTAAATGTAATTTTATTTTTTAATTTATTTTTGTAAAGAAATAAAATGTATAAATTTTTAAAATGTATAAAATGAAACAAAAATTATAAGTATGAAGTACCATTTATAAAGACGTGACAAAAATAAAATAAAAAAATAATTTTAATAAAATATATTTAAAATGAAGACGATGAAATTGAATATATATCAAAATACTAGTATAAAAATAAAATATTCTCTACTAAATTTCGTTTTTATTACAAAGTACAAACATAATCAACCTTTTTTTTGTTTTTAGTTTTTTGAATCGCAAAATGAATGAGCCTCTTAAACTAATTAAATTCCGATATCAAAGAGAACTAGGAATTTAACAGCGCAAATATAACTTTCTCCGTCCCCATTTACTTGTTGAATACAATACCAACTATAAATATTTAAAATTATTATATTTATAAAATAAAAATATTATAGATATATATAGAATAAAAATTAAAAATTATATATAAATTAATAAATAAATATTTAAATAAGTACGGAGCAGGACAGAGACTACCATACCTATCCCTGTCTACGTTTAGGAAATATCTTAAAATCTCTATACCCGTTATTATTATCCCCATACCCTCCCTGAACGGGGCAATGATGTTGGTACCAGTCGAGTACGAATAATTTTGATATCCCTTAAGAAAACTCTACAAAACTATGATTTCATAATCAAGTGTAACTGTGATTATATTAGTTTATAAGATAGGTTAAGTGTGTATTGTGATAATTTAGTCATAGGCTCATTCATTACATATATTATTTTGTGTAAATATCAAATAATTTAATCAATTACTTTTAATTAATTGGCTAATAATAATTAAAATAAATACATTATTATTTTGTCAATCATAAACTAATGTGAGTAAAAATATAATTTTTAGTTGAATAAGAATTAATTATCAATAGCAAAATTCGTTTTGAAAGTTGATATAAATTAAAGTTTTATAGAAAGGTATTTATGGTATTAAAATTATAGAAAATATTTTAATCGAAGAATGATGATAGTAGTATAATTTTATTTAATAAAAAAATAAAATAGAGTATAAGAATCCATTAGTGGAGTGTAATAGGCTTACCCCACCAATTTTGATTTTAGTTCTTAATTAGCTTTAAATGGTGCTTTTGCGATTCTGAGCACTTACATTTCTAATTATATTGGATTTTTATTTAAAATATTTTTTTTATCTTTTTTATTTAGAAATTTAACGCTATGACAATTAATTTGAATGTATATCAACTCCCTCTTATTAGGTTATGACTCTGTTTGTTTTATGCAGACGCAAAGTACTGTGGGCAGTTCTTCTAAAGCGTCCACTGCAAATATTCAGGCAGAAAACAAACAAGTGGGTGCATTTTTCTTTTTTTGTTCTTTCTCTCTATATACATATATATATTTGTATGTGTGAAAAAATTCATGAAGGACATTTTGGGAAATTTTAGAACAAATCTCCGCAATGCCTACTTATTGCGGTGTGTTATATTAGAAGAATAACAAGTTCTGCAAAAAAAAAAAAAAAAAAGTCACAGCTTTCTTGTCTATAAATATGATATGCCCAGGTTGATAATATTTTAAGTGTAATGTGATAAAATAAAAAAAAAATTAAAAGATTAGAAAAAAACCCCTAACATTAATCCATATTTGATAAAAATGACGCCGCAAACAAGAACAGTTAAGGTGATTTGCCACACTCTTAGAATAGGAGAAGGAAGAGTGATAAAAATGGGGTTTATTTCATCACTAAACAATCTGAAATTACTTAGATAAGAGCAAAAATTAGAAATGCAAAATACACTTTCTCAATATTCATTTTACATCCCCTTTAAATTACATCTGTAATATTTTACATAGCTTGGAACATCCCTCCAAGTATAAGAAATAATAAAGAAATAGCCACATAAATATATCTAAAGCAGATTTCAAGAATTCCATTAATTAAATACTGTTCGAAATCGACATCTGAAACCCAAGAGCATAAATGACTTATGCTTTTACGTTAACATCTACTCTTCTCCTTCCTCTTACGTTTCTCCAGCCAAAAAGTAAAGGCATGAATGATTTATACTTTTATGTTTCAAGCATCCGCAACAGCTTTTCCAGTCCTTCCTTTCTCCTTCCAAGCAAGTGAGCAAAGTGATTGGTGAAAGTTTTTGAGTCTTCTAACTTGGTCTCTGGAGTTTCCAAGCAAACTGAATTTTATCGGAGAAGCAATTCAAGTTCCCTTTAGAGCTTCTTGGCTCTATCTCTTGTAATTAGCCAACAGTTTGAATTACTTTCTCAAACTCATTTTGTTAATTGGAGTCAAACACACCTTGATGCACATCATATATATAGCATTCTAAGGATAGGGATGGTCATGACAAAGATGAGGCAATTATTCTCACTTATTTAAAAAAAAAATTAGTTATACATATTTTTCAATATTACACTCATTAAAATTCTTTTTGACCCCACTTTCCCAATTCATCCTTACTTCTTTACTATTCCAATTTGTCTTTACTTCCCTTGGTATGCGTACATTTGAATATTTTGATTGGTTAGGTATTAAAAAAACAATTATATTAAGACTATTATTATCAAATTATTTTTTTTTAATACAATTTATATTTGCTATTACTTTTTTTTACTGTATAACGAGATAGGTTCTGACTCACTATTAGATAAAGAGGAATACTCAACCGCCTCAGGTGGTCATCTAAAGTTCCCGAGGTGGTCATCTATATTAGACAACCACTTAATGACTGCTTTGAGACAGACGTGGATGAAGGTGTCGAGAATGAAAATAGATGACCACTTAAGGTGGTCGTGGATGCTTTCAACTCCATAAGCGGCTGAGATATAATTGGGTAGCCGACCACCTCAAAGCGGTCGTCTATTCCTTTGAAGTGTTTGACTAAAGGTTGGGATGGTAAAAACTTTAGACGACCGTCTCAAAGCGGTCGTCCATAGTAGTTTTCTTTTTTTTTTTTTTTTTTTAATCCACTTAATTTTGTTAAAACAATAAAAACTCGAAGATTCAACAAAACTTGTACATACAACAAACTTGTTCATTCATATAACCTATACGAATATATACCACGAACAAAATTAAACTATCTGTGGGGTAGGAAGGGGGCATAGGTTGAACCTACTGGTTTCTGGAAATTGTGTTGAGCATCAAAAAATGACGAAACCACCGGAGTCCAATGAAGAAATGGAAACCAGAACAATCTGAAACAAGATAGAGATAGTTGAATGACTGATGAACATCTGTCTTCTGGAGAGATGGATTATGTATATATAAGAGACGAGTACTTTTAGCGGGAAACAAGACATTTAATGCGTTGAGCATGTTCAGCCTTGATTCATCGTACTTAGGGAAGGGTGAGACACTACAAGAAAAGTGGGCTACAGTGACAAATTTTTTGTGACAGCAAAAAATATTGTCATAAATATATGGTATTTAGTGACAACATTTTTTTTGTTGTCACTGAAAACACATTTTAAGATTGTTTTTGTAACAAGTTATTCAAATTGTCACTGAAACGTTTATATTCAGCGACAAAGATATTTTATTGGTCACTGAAACATTAATATTAAGTGACAAAATTATTTTATTGTC
>JAVXUM010168333.1:0-12239 GCA_035590655.1 Pouteria glomerata
CCTTTTTCGCAGGAGATCTGAAACATGTCGCGATCCATGAGATCGGGCATGCACTCGGACTGAAGCATCCGTTCGAAGCGAGCGGGTCGCATCAGGAAACGCTCTTTCCGTCCGTCGACAACGGCAACTACACGGTCATGAGCTACACCGACCCTCGTGCGCAAACGTTGGGTCAGTTCGATATCGGCGCTATCCAGTATCTTTATGGTGGTCCGGAAGCGGACGGGACGCATGTTGCCGCCTGGTCTTGGGACCAGACCAACGAGCGCCTGACGCAGGTCGGCACCACGGCCGCCGAACTCATCCGCGGCACGGGCGCCGACGATGTGATCCGCTCGATGGGCGGCGCCGACGTCATCTATACGGCTCAAGGACGCGACTTCGTCTCGCTCGTTGGTCAAGCGGCCGAGGTCAACGGGGGGGCGGGTGTCGATACGGTGGACACGGGCATCGCCATCTACACCCCCGGCTCCATTCAAGGCACGGACTCCGCGCGTTGGCTGGCTTTGGCGGGGGGCGGCACTCAGACCTTCCTCGATATCGAGCGTCTGGCGTTCGGCAACGGGGTAATCGCCTTCGACGACGAAGGCGCCGCGGGGCAGATCTATCGACTTTACCAGGCCGCCTTCGATCGCTCGCCGGACACGGCGGGCATCACCTACAACCTCGCCAATTACGAAAACCGGGGCTTCACGCTGACCGAGATGGCGAACTTCTTCGTCGTTTCGCCGGAATTCGCGGGGCTCTACGGCGCGGGTTCGAGCGACGCGACCTTCATCAACGCCATGTACGCCAACGTCCTGGACCGCGCACCGGACGCGGGCGGCCTGCAATACTATCAGGAACGTCTGGCTTCTCACGTTTGGAGCCGGGCCGACGTTCTGACGGGCTTCAGCCAGAGTCCCGAAAACATCGCTCTCGTCGCGCCGCAGGTGGCGAACGGCATCCATCTGGACGACCAGATCCTCTGGGCCTGACCCTGAACTTGCGGCACCTGTGACTTTTTCGTTTCAGGGTCGCATTTGCGCTCCCCGACCATCGAAGTTCGCTTGTCACCGTATTGCGTTTGCTGTACCTCTCCAGCCCTAAACGGAACGCCCGGATTGCATCCTCCAAAAGGATGAGACTGAGCGCTTCGTGAGGAATGCCGGGGAGGTGCGGCACGCTCTCCTCGTCCGGGCGCTTCGGCGCTGCCCTTTCGTGGAGAACAACGTGGCCACTGCTGCTAGCGTTAACACCGTCACCGGTTACTTCGAAGACATCCTTCAGCGCTCGGGCACGGAAGTGTCCGCCGCCGAGATCAACTCTTTCGCGACGGCGCTCGATTCCGGCGCTCTGACCGCCGACCAGATCCGCAACGCGCTGATCGCCTCGGACGAGGGCCAGGACGTCCAGTTCGTCATCCGTCTCTACCAGTCCTTTTTCGGCCGCGTTCCGGATGCCGAAGGCCTGAACTTCCAAGTCGACGCCCTGCGCAATGGCGCGTCCATCACGGACATCGCCAACGGCTTCGCCGCTTCGCCCGAGTTCACCGCCCGCTTCGGCTCGAACCAGGTCACGGACGCTTTCATCACCTCCGTCTACACGCAGGTTCTTGGCCGCGTTCCGTCGGGTGACGAGCTTTCGTTCTACCGCAACTCCGGCTTCGACACCGCCCGCATCGCGCTGGCCTTCTCCGAGTCGCCGGAATTCACGCAGCTCACCTCGACCGTCACGTCGAGCTTCCTGAACAACGCCGCTCTCGGCACGCAGACCTTCGAAGGTCCGCTCGTTCTGGGTCAGACCTTCACGACGACGGCCGCTGCTTCCGGTGGTGTAACTGGCATCGACAACCTGACGGGCACGGGCTTTGCCGATACGTTCAACGTTCCGGCAGGCACGCTTTCGTCCGATGACCGTATCGACGGCGGCGGTGGTATCGACACGCTGAACTTTACGACTGCTGGTGGCACGTTCTCGGCAACGCCGACGATCACCAACGTCGAACGCATCACCATCTCCAACGGGACTGGTGCTGTCACTATCGACTCCGACGTTTTCGGCGCAGAAGCTCGCCAGTTTACCGTTCAGAGTTCCACTGCCGCTGTCACGCTGAACGACATCTCGGCCAACCAGTCGATTTCCGTTGCTGGCGCCGCTACGTCCGTGACGTTTAACTACGACGCCGCCGAAGTCACGGGCCCCAGCGACGTGGCGAACCTTTCGCTCGTCGGAGCGACCGCCTCAGGCACCGTGACGATCGGGTCGGGTGTCGAGACCGTCAACCTGTCGGGCACGGGTTCTGTCGGTACGCTTGCCGCTTCCAGCGCCACCGCGCTGAACATCGCGGCGGGTACAGCCGGCATCACGCTGACGTCGCTGACCTCCACCGCTGCTCTGGCCACCATCAACGGTTCGGCTTCGACTGGCGCCTTGGATATCACCACAACTCTGTCTTCGGCCACGACCGACAGCACCACCATCACGGGCGGCGCAGGCAACGACACCTTCCGGCTCACCAACTTCGCCGCAGGCGACGTTCTCAACGGTGGTGAGGGCTTCGACACGCTGTCCGTCGCCGGTGCCGACTATTCCTCGGCCGCCAACGCCGCTCCGTTTACCGACATCTCCTCGATCGAGCGCGTGACCTTCACGGGTTCGACGGGTGCGACGCTCGACGGCGCGACCTTCGTGAATTCTGGCATCACCAACCTCCTGTTCAACACGGTCGGTAACGAAACCATCACGGGTGCTGGTTCGGCTCGTACCTACGAGTTCGGTGCTGACAACGCTGGTGATGCAACCTTCACTCTGAACGCTGCATCGACCGTACTGAATATTGACCTGTTGGGTGGTACCGCTGGTGCTGCGAACGGCGACGCAGATGTGGGTGCCTTGACAGTGAACCTGAACGGTTCCTCCACTGCTACCACTGCGACGCTCAACCTGACGTCTGCTGGCGTACTTGCCAGCGGTGAAGTGAACAACGTTGGCAATCTGACAATCGCTGCTGGCTCTACTGTCAATATCGACGGTTCGGCAAATCTGACGATTGCTGACCTTGCCAACGCCACCAACGTGAATGCTTCAGCTTTCACCGGCAACTTCGTGCTGTCCGATGGTTCCTCCGGCGTTGACACCATCATCGGTGGTACGGGTCTCAACACCATTGCAACTGGTGCTGGCAACGACGTCATCACTGGTGGCGCGGGCTCTTCCGCAACGTCTACTCTGACGGGCGGGTACATCAACCTCATCAACGCCGGTGACGGTGCGGATATTATCACGGGTGGTGCTGGCCGCAACAACATCACGGGTGGTGACGGAGTTGATCGGATCGACATCTCTGCCAGCACTGGCTCGGATCTGATCCACTTGAACGGCATCGTCTCTTCCGCCAACCAGGACATCATCACTGGCTTCCAAGCAGGCGCGCAGGGTGACATCATCGAGTTCGCCAATGCTCAGACCACTGTAGTCGGCACGACTCCGGTTCTGCAGGAAGTTGCGGCTCCAAGCGCGTCCACGATCACTTTCGCTACTGCTACCAACGACATCCTTGAATTCACATTCAACGTTGCCGGTAATGGTCTTCAGAACGCAAACGACGGTAGTGCATTGCTCGCACAGGTTGGCGCGATCGACGTGTCCGCGAACGGCGGCCAAGGCTATATCGTCGCCTACCAAGGCGGCAATGCTTACCTTTACCATGCTAATGCTGGTGCAGACGCATCTCTGTCGGCTGGAGAAATTCAGCTTGTTGGCGTCGTGAACAACGTTGCAGTCGGCTCGCTGACTGTTGATAACTTCAGCATCGTGTAAGCAGTCTTGAACATCAATAGCTGATTGGGCGGGGGCTTCGGCTCCCGCCTTTTTTGTAAGCGTAGAGCACACATCATGCTGAGCTATTGACCGGTTACCGCGAACAAACCTGGCAGTCTCAAACCGTGCGGCTTCAGTCTAATACCGGCTTCATCTGCGACTTGTAGTTTGCAGCGGGTCACGCCACCCGAAGACGAACGTTCCTGACTTGGAACCTGCAACGAGACTGTGATTTCGCGAACTTGGCTATACAGCAAATCTTGTACCCCAAGCCGAATTCGATTATATCGGTGGCTCAGGCAAAGCACATTGTGCGGGCGGTCAGTATGTATTCGAACCCCCAGAAGAGATCCGATCCCGAAGTTCGCGAGTTGCGGCGCACGGCCGGGCTTTATCTGCGCGAGGCGCGCGAAGCGCGGGGGCTGTCGCAGCGCCAGCTGGCGGAGGCCGTGGGCGCGGAATATTACACGTTCATCTCCCAGCTCGAGACCGGGCGTGGCCGCATTCCGCCCGATCGCTACACCGTCTGGGCCGAGGCGCTGGGCGTCGAGCCGCGCGCTTTCGTGCGCGATCTCATGCGCTTCTACGATCCCGTCACCTACGGCATTCTCTTCGACGCTTGACGCTCCCATGCGCTCGGGCCTACGGATGACATGCCGGTTTTGATGCAGTTGGCTGGCGCACGGTGTTCGCTGGGAGTGGATCTTCGTGTCTGAGGTGATTTCCTTCGCGGCGTTCCAACGCCGGCAGCCCGAAACCAAGGCACCGGCGGAATGGACCAATTCCGAGCGCGCCGAACTCTACCGCGTCGAGGCGATCCTCCATCAATCCGGCATCGCCATCGAAACCGACGAAGGGGTGTCCGACGAAGGCGATCCGTGGTTCGTCTTCTGCCGACCCGATGGCGACGTTCTCATCCACATCGCGCGCCTGGACGGCCAATACAGCTTCCACTCCCCTGCCCTGACCCATCCGCTGCGGGGCCGCTCCTTCTCCGAGCTTTGCTCCGTCTTCCAAGACCTGTTCCCCCTACGCGTCGCCGTACGCGAGAAGGAACCGTCCAACGTCTTATTCCATCCCGCCGCGATCCTGTCGCTCGTCGTCGGCACGATCTTTCTGTCCTTCGACGAAATGCTCTCGACGCGGGCCGAAGCCGCGACGCTTGACGCGCCTCCTCCTTCCCCCACCCGCGAAGTGCAGGACGCGGAGGCTTTCGCACTCCCGCACGATCCCGTCCCCACGGGCGAAGCGCAGAAACTGATCGAGCAGTTTCAGTCGCTCGCCGCCAAGAACCTGAAGGCGGTTCTGAGTGGTCGCGCGGAGAATACGCAGAACCCGTCCTATATCGCCCTGACCAATTCGCTCCTGATCTTTGCGGCGGGCGGTCTCGACGTCATGACCCAGAGCGCGCTTGCAGACGAAACGAAGCCGGAGACTCACCTTTCCATTGAGCCGCTGGAACGGCATGGTGAAGGTGCCGGTCTTTCCTACGACGTAGGCGTTGCCCGCGAGCACGATCATGTCGACTCGCGTCTTCCAGCCGGCATGGATGAGGCCAAGCTTGTCAGCGGCCGACTGGTGTTCTCCGAAGAGGCATCAGGTCAGCACCAAGCTGAAGTGAAAACCATCACGACGGAGCATCACGTCGACAATACGAGTGCTTCCATCCACTTCGACTTTTCGCAGCCCCCGAAATTTCTTGAGCCTTCCAAATCCGTGCTCCCAGCACAAGAGCACGGTGTTCACGTCGAGGAATGGCAGGGTTCCTCCCAAGGCTCGACCTCCGAAAGTTCGGATGCTGCCGCGCGAGGGCTGGAGCTTTCAACTCATGAAGCAGCTCACACGCAGGCCCAAGTCGTTGCAGTTGTGCCTCCAACGGAAGCCTCACAGCCATCAGCCGCCGCATCGAGCAAGGTTGCCGCCTCTCCTGCGCACGAGGTCAGCACCGCGAGCCGGATCGATACGACAGAGGTGCTGCTCTCGTTCCTTCCCGATCAGATGGGGTTGAACTTTCACCTCTCGAAAGAACCTGTGAAGTTCGTTCTGGGAGAATGGGACAAGGTTGTTGTCGTCAAGGACACAGCCGGGACAGACGCCGAGATTGTCGATACAGGCAAATCGATCCATGAAGCGCCATCAACGCCTGCCACGAACCTTGTACCAAATGCAAAGAGCGAGCCGTTACCGGACTCCGTCGCTTTGGATGGGTTGTCCGAAAAACTGAACTCTGTCGAACTGGCTCTCTACAACAAGGTTCTCGACTATCAGGCTGGTGGCGGGATGAGCCATTTTGACCTGAACGCGAAGAACCTGATCTTGAAGTTCGTCGAGAAGGCTGCCGATATCGAGATCATCATGTCGGATCACGTCATCATGTTCGTGGACGAGGCAGTCCATGCGTCTGTGGGGTCGACCCCTTACATGAGAATCTGGGAAACGAGCGACGGTGAGGCTATTTCCATCGTTGGCGTGGTAGATCCCAACCATCCGACATTCGCTTGACCATGAAATTCGTGTCGGGGAGCACCAGCGTGAACGAAGGCGGTAGCAAGGGACATTCACTGCGATAAAAGGAAGGGCTATGACACGAACGATCGCCCCCCTTTTCGCTGTGCTCTTTCTTTCCGCTTGCACGTCCATGAATGGACCGGGCGATCTCTTCACCTCGGTTCAACCGCAGGTATCGTCGGTTTCGGACGCAGCCCTCCCTACCCCACATGGTCTTGCGACTGCGGACGGTGCTTCCTCGTCCATCGATCTCAACAACTTACCGAATGCACCCCTGACCCCTGGACGAATTGCTGCGCCGATATCCGATGCACAAGGCGAGGCAATCGAAGATCCCGCTTATGGTCAGACGACCAGCAATGTCGCCATTACGTCCCGACCATTGGGTGATCTACCTCGCCGAGCCGATGGCACAATGATCCTTCCACCTGTCCAACGCCTCGACGTGATCGATATCAAGCCCATTCGTGATGGCTTGGCTTTACCATCCGAACTTTCGGTTGCTTCACCTTCCGCAGCGTCCGATACAGTATCAACCCAATAGGTAATTGTCGATTAGAAGATTTTATCCGTCTTAGTCCTTTAAATCTTACTGCGCCTCGGTCTTTTCGAAGATATCGGAAATCTTTCAGATTAACCAATAAATTAATTATCTGTCGCTGCTTTGATTTACGTATCGTCATATGTGATAATAGAAATAGAGTGATCTAACGTATTGTAGAGAGACCAATGCCGAACCTATCCGATAGCGTATTGGGTTATCTCAGCACTCGCGGAAATCAGATCGTCGACGATACAGGAAAGCCGATACAGCTTTCCGGAGTCAGTTGGTTCGGCATGGAAACATCTCGGTTCATTCCAGATGGCCTTCATGCTCGAGGTTACAAAAGCATGATCGACCAGATGAAGGAGTTGGGATTCAACAGCGTTCGGATTCCAATTTCATCTGAGTTGCTCGATCCCAACAAAAACGTTGGCTACTTCGATCAAAGGCTTAACGCCGATCTCGTGGGCCTAAAGCCAACAGAAATTCTCGATAAGATCATCGGCTACGCTGGAGAAGTCGGGCTCAAGATCATCCTCGACCATCATAGAAGCGACGCCAGTACAAACGGTGGAGCGCAGGAAAACGGCCTCTGGTACACGCCGGCCTATACCGAACAGCGCTGGATATCCGATTGGAGTTTTCTGGCAAAGAAGTATGCGGGTAACACGACGGTGATCGGAGCCGAACTTCACAACGAACCGTTCGGTGCGACGTGGGGCGGAAACTCATCGACGGATTGGGCTGCAGCAGCCGAACGCGCGGGCAACGCCATACAAGCGGTCAATCCGAATTGGCTTATCTTTGTTCAGGGCGTAAGAACGTATCAAGGCCAGTCCTACTGGGATGGCGGCAACCTCATGGGAGTGAAGGAACGACCAGTTACCCTGAACGTCGCCAACAAGGTTGTTTATGCGCCACATGACTATCCAGCCTCGGTGTATGCGCAACCCTGGTTCAACGCACCTGACTATCCGAACAATCTCCCAACCAAATTCCATGATGCCTGGGGTTATATATTCGATAACAATATAGCTCCAGTTTGGATCAGTGAGTTTGGAAGCCGCTTGCAGAAAAGCCAGCCAAAAGATGGCCAGTGGTTCGAAGGGATCACTTCATACATTTCCGGGGATTTCAACAACGATGGGGCGCGAGATCTTGCAGATGGCAAGCTTGGCGTCAGCTGGAACTGGTGGTCTTGGAACCCGAATTCGTACGATACAGGTGGGATTTTAAACGATGACTGGACCAGCGTTCACTACGACAAGGTCAGCGGCCTCAGCAGTGTCATGGGGAAAAGCTTCACATCGGACTACCGACAGTTAACGGGAACTGCTGGAGCCGACTTTCTGGTTGGATCCGCAGGTATGGATCAGCTTCGAGGCCTAGCAGGCAACGACATGCTGATTGGCAACACTGGTTATGACATACTCGATGGCGGCGTTGGCCATGATACTGTTTCCTATATTGGTGCAGGCATTAATCTTGGCCTTCGACAGCAATTCGCGATTGCAGGCAATGCCTCGACCGAGTTGCTCTTAACGGGCCAAGGTGCAGCGCCTACGCTCGGTGTGGATACGCTACGTGATATTGAACAGATCGACTTCGTTGATGGTCGCTTGGTATTTGATGGGTCCGACCCAGCGGCCATAACTGTTCGCATGTATGACGCGATATTTGGGCGCTCACCTGATGTTGGCGGGTTCAATTACTGGATTTCAGCGCTTCAGCATGGAATGAGCGTGGAAGTTATGGCAAGTAGCTTCGCTGGCTCTCCTGAGTTTGTGGCGACCTACGGAAGCCTGACGAACCTGGGCTTCGTTGAACAACTCTACCGCAACGTTGTGGATCGCGAAGGCGAGCCGGCGGGCGTAGCATACTGGTCGGGTCTTCTCAGCCAAGGCACAGTATCACGTGGTCAAGTGCTCCTTGGCTTCTCGGAGTCACCTGAGCACTCGGTTAAGTTGAAACCAATCGTTGATGCAGGGCTTTGGGATGTTGATGAGTCGGCCGCTCAGGCTGGTCGTACCTATGCTGCTGCGTTCGATCGATCACCTGACGCAAACGGGCTCGTCTATTGGACCACTCTTCTAAAGAGCGAGAGTGTGACGCCGTCCTCCATGGCTGACGCCTTCGTTCGATCCGCGGAGTTCAGTGGAAGATATGGTCCGCTTTCAAACCAGCAGTTCGTTGAGCAACTCTACCGGAACGTGTTAGATCGACCAAGCGACACTGGCGGCGCCACGTACTGGACGAATGCGCTCAACTCTGGCGCGATGGATCGAGGAGACGTTCTTCTTGGGTTCGCAGATTCGACGGAGAATATCGCGCAAACCCTCCCTTCAATGGCAGACGGCATTCTGTTGGCTTAGCGGCTTAGCGAGCACGACCCCAATCGGTATTTGGAGTTTATTTACTGGGTTGAGACTGAGGGCCGAACTTCTTGTAAGCATGCCCAACTAAACGTTTGATAATGTTGATGGAGTAATGTCTAGTGTGGTGCAGACAGCCCTTATTGAGAACGCGCTTTGACCGCAGCTGCTCTTTTCAGGATTGGCCGCGACCCTGGTAACCTTTTCAGGATTTCTTTCAGCCGTTCGCTCGAACCAGTGGCATTCCGGCTTTACTTAGCGTCTTTCTGCCAATAAGGCGATGCAGCTCTCAATCTGAACCGGCTGCACACGGTATTCGGAAGCTGCACCTCCCGCTCTCGCACCCATGCGTCTTGCTCTACCAGTTGCCTCAAAGAAAAAACTGGTTTGCCGCCATCGGGTACCAACCCGGCACCAAGTTCATCTCCACGTCGATTTTGTAGGTCTATTGGATTATCGAGAGCCTACTGACCGTCACCCGTGATCGGCAGCGTTCGGTGCATAGTACAGCCTCTGCCTTCAAACGGGATTTGGGATGGACCCAACACCTCGCCGTTCCCTTGCGAGAGTAAGAGCTGCCAACATTTTTGATCGGACACGCGGTCTAACAGGAAAGCTCGAGGTTATCCTTAAGGACAGGCTGATGTCTGAAGAGTACGAGCGGCTGATTACGGGGTCGGCGCGCCGACAGCATTGGACAGCCCGCGAGAAGCTGCCGATCATCAGGGAAAGCTTGGCGCCGGGCGAGACGACCTCGTCGGTGGCCCGGCGGCCTCGTGTGGCGCCGACTGATGAGTGAGGGAGGCGCCATAACGGTGGGATCGGACGAGATTGTTGTGGACAGTTCTGAACTCCGCAAGCTCGATGACCGGGTGAGCGAAATCGAACGCCTTCTGGGCCGCAAGACAATGGAAATCGAGATCCTGCGTGAGGCTTTGGCCAAGGGGGACTAAAAAACCGATCTTGCGGCTTCTACCGTTGCCGAAGGGCAGTTTGCGATCAAGCGCGTGGTCGAAGTGCTCAGCGTGTCGCGCTCCAACCTGACCTTGCGCAAGAGCAAGGACGATCTTCTCCTCCCGACCATTCGGCATCTCGTCGATGCGCGCCCGACCTATGGCTATCTCTCGGCCTATTGGCGATTGCTGGGAATCGCCAATAGGCCGAGAGATAGTTGCGTTGGTGAACAGGGAACGGTGTTTCGAAGGCCTGGCGCCCGATTAACAGCAAGCGAGTCCCACCGTATCATGCAGGTCTACGCGCTCGTCCTGGAACGCTATACAGGCCTTCCCCACAGCCAAATCTACGACAGTAAGGTCGTGGTCATGCGCTCGAACCTTCGATGGCGCTCCGTTGGGCTGGAGCTCAGCTTCTGAATTCCTGAGATCACCGCTTTCGTCGCTTTGACCGGCGGCGGCATCTCCGGGTCGGACGTGGGGAGCATAATGCTGAAAGCCGTCGAAAGACGCTTCGGCACGACAGGGGCGCCGGCCCTAGTGGAGCATCTGTCCGACAATGGCAGCCCTACACCGCCCGTGAGACCCGCGCCTTCGCTCTCACGCCTAACCTTGTTCCCCACTTCACGCCTAGCCGTAGCCAGCAATCGAACGGTGTACTGAGACCTTCTTGAAAACCTTTAAACGCGATTATGATCGCGTGACGGCTATGCCGGATGCACAGACCGCGCTCCGGATAGTCGCTTGTTGGATCAAGGACTACAAGGACTACAAGGACTTCATCATAGCCCAATCATCGTAGCAAATGAGTCCGGTGAAAAGTAGGTACTAACCCGAAACGATGAAGAGCTATAGGGCTGTAGCGGCACACCAGCATAGGGCTTCACCGTCAAACGGGTGAAAAGGTGCAGCGCTACACCAGCTTAACGTTTTAATGGTATGGGGCTTCAGCGGTCTGCTGGCATAGAGGCATCAATGCACATCATCACGCTCACCACCCAAAAAGGCGGCGCCGGAAAAACTACGCTGGCGACGGCTCTCGCTGTTGCCGCCCAGGAGTCCGGTGAAACCGTCGTCATGTTCGATCTTGATCCGCAACGCTCGTTGATGGCGTGGGCGGCGTCCCGTGAAACCGAAACGCCTCGCGTGGAGGTCTTCCCGATCGAGCGCATCGCACAGCTTCCCGAGATGGTGCGCGGTCTCGCCAAGACCTTCAGCGTGGCCATCATCGACACGGCGGGTGCCGACAACACGGCGACCCATAAGGCCATGGAGGCGGCGACCCTTTGCCTGGTTCCTCTTCGTCCCACCCGTCTCGACGTCAATGCGGTGAAACCGACGGTTCAGGCAATTCTGCGCGGCGGCACTCCCTTCGCCTTCATTCTCAACCAGTGCCCTCCCCAGCCGAACAATACGCGAGCCGCCGAAATGGCAGCGGGCCTTGCCGCCATCGGGCATCTCGCAGAGCCCAAGATCGTTCAACGCGCCGACTATCAGGATGCTTATGCGACCGGCCAGGGCGTCACCGAATACGCTCCCTCCGGCAAGGCCGCAGACGAGGCCCGCCGTCTTTGGGGCTGGGTCGCCAAACAATCGCGTGACGAGAAACCCACTTCGTTCAGTGAAAGAACTGCTGCATGAGCCGCCCATCCGTTTTTTCTGACATGGATCTGGAACTGCCGAAAGTTGGCGAACCCCAAGCGTCCGGCAAGGTGTCGCAATCCGAACCGGTCAAACTCGACAAGGGGATCGTCAAGACCAGCACGTACCTTCCGCGGGAGGTCCACGATGTTCTGCGCGAGATCGCCTTTCACGAACGCAACAAGGTTCACGACCTGCTGATCGAAGGCATCGAGCACGTTCTCAAGACACGGCGTCACCCTTCGATCTCCGAACTCAAAGAGCGTCATGGGGGTAAAGCTGCATAGCCCCGCACTGGTATAACGCTTTGCCGGCTTGCCGGTTTAATCGCGTAGCGTTGTAGGGCTATGAGGCTATGAGGCTATGAGGCTATGAGGCTATGAGGCTATGAGGCTATGAGGCTATGAGGCTATGAGGCTA
>JAVXUM010168361.1:0-12235 GCA_035590655.1 Pouteria glomerata
GACAGGGACTTATTAGGTACTCCCCGATAGTCCACTTTTAGGCCGTTATATAGCAGTTTTCTTTCGTGGGTCCGCTACACTCCCACTGTGTTTACTCTGATACAACGACCGTAGATTCATGTAATGCTTGCTATAACACTCACGCCCCCGGGCCCCCGAGTTCGGGGCGTGACATATGGTCCACGCATGATAGACAAGTTATTACGTCCAGGCCAAACCCGTACGGCGATAGGGGTTCCTAGTCGATCGGCGCATACAATGGGTCCCCCTGCCACTAGCCTACCGACACTATTAGTGAGTCTTCGTGCCACGCATCAAACACCTCTACCCAGTTTATCATTGTCTTAGATCCAACCATCCACTCAGGGGCCTTCACCATCTGTAGATCTAACACCAACACCAGCACGATCTAAATCTTCCCTATCCACGGTAGTAAAACCTTCACTATCTGCAGCTAGTGCATCGACTTCTAGGCCTACTGGTATAATTTGATTTTTATGTTTAACACTTATATAAAATAATTTAATATTCCTTTAATTAATACAAGTTTAATGTTAATAGGTTCTACTTTGATGAGTACATCTTCCAGCAGGGGCAGAGGCCCTGTTAAAGGGATTCCTTCATGGAATTCATGTATCCCCTGTAATGTACAGTTTGACGACACATTGCACCCAGTTGGACTAGGGGCTCGTTGATTCATTAGCTAGTTAGGGCATACGGTATGGGACCCATACTGATTTCCCTTAACTATGCTCGATTGGATTGTCTTTCCTCAGGATACATTAGATCGACTTTGGGGGGAGGTTAAGATAATGCATTTATTTATATGTTAACTTGAAGGTTATTATACGATGTGTCTTATTACAGCATACCTTGACTAATAAAATTTCTTTGTCCTATTTAGGACAATTTGAGGTCGTACCCTGATGACTCCCAGCCAGTTTGCATGTCAAAGTGCCAGAAATTATGGAAGAATCATAAGAGCAATGTCACGCCCCGAATCTGAGGACCCGAGGATTGAGTGATAAACATGCATATTATGAATAACCTGGTCACAATATCAGAACATACACAACGGTCGCGCAATAGGACCCACGAACTATAATAGAAGTAATAATGACAAACTAACTACCATCATTTATATTAAATTTACATCACTAGACTTTATGGTCATTACATTCTCCAAAAATCAAAATAACTAGCATTTCCTTACAACGTTAAATTTACAAATTTACATGATAAAAATATAAAACTAGCCAACAATTTTGGATGGGCCACAAACACTTCATATCCTTGCTTTAGGTCACCTTTAACTGTGTGGGTCCTGCATTGAGACGTGAGCACGGACGGCGTGTGCTGACGTTATTTCACAATAACATATATATATGATGTAAGGTATGCATATTTAAAACATATTAAACATAACCAAGACAAATATTCCAGAAATTCATAATTCATGAAAATTTTGGAATTTCAAACAACCACCATAACTATGTTTCTAGTCATTTCTAGTTCACATCAACACTATTCTTTCAAGAATTCTCCTAACTCATCATATTCTCTAAATTTTACAATTCCTACACTCACATAACACACATACATATATATTAAGTAAAGTAAGGACTTCCTACCTCTTCCCTTTGACCGAATTTACAAAGATTACAAGGAAGCAATGCTAAGTCCCTAACTTGAGAATGTCAAGGTCTTCCTTCCAATCTTCTTCTCCTTTCCTCTAATTCACTAATAAACCTAAAAGGAAAAATTCACAATCCTACTCCAATTTAATTTTATTTGCCTTTCAAGAATTCTATGTAAATTTGCATGCCAAATTCTCCAAGTTGGAAGGCTTACCACACTATTTGTTTTCTTCTTTCTTTTTTCTTCTTCCTTTCTTCTTTCTTTTCTTTCTTCTTCCTCCTTGGCCGAACCTCTATTCTTCTTTTCCTTTTCTTTTTCTTTTTCCTTCCCTTTAACCTTTCGGTTCTTTCTTTGGTGTCTTCCTTGGCTGAGTGTTTCCTTAAGCAAATATGTCCACTTTTGGTTTAAAAGTCTTCATTTTTACCAAATTTCTTTGACATTCGGCCATGCCCCCTTTTTCCACAAAGCCTTGATTTATTTGATTGAATGGATGCAAGATTTGGTCCAACTTCAACTAGTTCTCCATTGGTTTTGGTCCCAAGCAAACTAGTCTTCACTTAAGTTGGTCAAAATCCAACTAGTTGGTCTAGGTTTTTCCTAAGCCTTCTAAGTTTTCCCCAAGTCACCCGAATTGTCTTTCTTTGGTTCCTAATTGAATCACATGGTAATTCCCTAAGTCTAAGACATGAGCCCACCACTTTTAATTGGCTTGACTTATGTTAACAAAAGCTATAAAACAAATTAGGGAAAAGACAAAAGACTACAAAATTCTCGCTCACATTAGGCCAAGACTTTCTTTTTGTCCAAAAAATTTTGCTCACATGGTTAAATAAAAGACTTCCTCTTGGTTTGGTCCCTTTCCAACCATTACTTACTTAATTTGGTCAACATCCAACTAGTCTTCCAAACTTTGGTCAAAATTAAAGTAGTTTTTTCATGTTTCTCCTAAGTCTTCAAAAGTTCCCCAATTCACCCGAATTCCCCCTCAAGGTGTTCACCAACATGGCCTTTCTAAGTCTACATGCATGGGCCCACCAACTTAATTGCCTTGACCTATACTAACAAAGACAACAAAAACAAACTAAGGAAAAGACAAAACACACACACGTCCTTCACATTCGGTTCATCCATTTACATTTAGTCCAAGTTTTGATGTTTTGCTCCCCATTAGTCAAATATGGATCAAAGACTTTGGAGGCCAAGTGTCTCCCTACATGACCGGTTATCATTCTTCTAATTCACCCCCTTTAGGTTTGTCTTATATGATCTTCATGGCACCATCTTTGGTCAAAATTGGGACTTAAACAAACCCACATGGCCGAATGCCTTGTTCTTCCTTTCTCTAGTACTTTTAACTTGGCAATAGAGAAGGAAACAAGGTTGGGAAGAAGACAATACCCACTCATTCATACACCATCCCATTCGGCCAAACTAAACTCTCTCCTCCATTTGATGGCCGGCCAAGTCTTTGTCTTTTTATTTTTTTTTAACACTTAGTTACATAATATCCCTCTTCACACTTAAAATAAAATATCCCCTTTCACACTTGAACCAAACCAACCCTTTTCACACTTGAACCTAAATATTTCTTTTTACACTTGGAAATACTCCTCCAATCACTTAAACTAATTTAGATGGTTAGGGGTTTTAAACTACTAGACCTTAAACTATTGTTGACTTAATCTATTTTAGGCTCCAAACATGTTCTTGTTTCCATCTTCTTTAAACAAAATTAAATTCTAGAACTATTCCCTAACTTAAGATACAAAAATCATTTCTAGGGCATATAAAATTCATAGCTTATATTCATTCCAAAGTCTAGGGTATTATAAGCAAAGTGAAGATGAAGCATTAGAAGAAGAATATGGATGCCTTAGACCTTTTCATCGAGTCTCGAGGTACGTCCTCCCCACACAGTGGTCTGAGCTCATTCAGTACTGGTTAAGCGAGGAGGCGAAGGTGAGTAGTGCGCACTATTTTATAAATTTCATTTAATATTAAAAAAAAAACCTATAAGAACTAACCAAAATTTATACAGAAAGGAGGTAGAGCAAAATTCTCAAAATCACTCCATGCAGGGCCCAAGTCATAAACTTAGGACTCGACACATTACGCAGGTCCAACACGAGGTAATCTTTTACGTTAGATCATACGTGTTATTCAATTTCTTAGTAGTCCGTATCTTAATATATAATCGACATAATTTAACCTTCAATAGTTGTGTAAGGAGGATGCTCTCATCGACCGGATGTCTGTGTGAATGATGATTCGCAGACTCGAAGACCCAGAGGTTGCAACTTTTGTAGTAAGTATTGACTTTGAGTAAAAATTTTATTTACCTATTATGAGATTTATTCATTTATATTCCTAATTTGGTTCTAAATATTACACAGGCCCAGTTTGAGGCTTGGTTCGCCCACCTGCCAGAGGAGAAGTGACAAGTGACTGCTAGGCGAGATGAGGTATTCCACTCGATCATCGGTTGGGATGGGCATGGATATATGCTCACATATGGCTCGAGTATACCACATTCTATCATCTTGCGAGCAGAGTCAATAGGAGTTAGTTCGTCCCAAAGCTCACGCCTACGTACTGACGAGGAGGTGGATGAGCTGATCCAGTCTCTTCGCCAGAAGATAGATGCACGGTTAAAGGATATCCAAGTAAGGATGGAGATATAGATGTAAGCCCAGGTGCAAGCTCAGTTGCAGGCCCAACTGGCAGAGCTAGAGCAGCGACTAGCTCAATCTTGTGTCCCTATAATTGATGCTTTGGATCCGCTGATTCATACACATGTTAATAATTAAATAATTTGTCTTTAAATTTAATTTAATTTCTTTGGAAACATATATTTATGTCTGTTCTTAATTATATACTATTTTATTATAGGCCCTCGACACTAGCAGTGACCACTAGGCGAGACACGAGTTAGTTGGTGAGGGCATGCAAGATATAGTAGGCTTGAATGATCAAAATCAAGTATAAGTTTACAAATATATTTTAAGTTTTCTAATTGTTAAATAATTTAAGTATATATAATTGAATTTATTCTATAGATTTTTTTATTATTATTATTTTATGCACAACCTTCAAAAAGTTAGAATGTTATTAATTTTGAAACTTAGAAAATTAGAAATTTTGAAAAATAAAACCTTTAAAAAGTTATTAATTTTGAAACTTTAAAACTTTAGACTGAAAACTCAAAATTTAGCCTTTAACGGCCCAAACTGAGCAGACGGGCTCTGATGCCCGTCAAACTTGAGTGGCATGTTTGTTGGGCCATTAGAGACATGCAAGAATGAATGACATGTGAATTCGACACCAAAGATGCCCGAAATTGTAGAAAGTACGTTTAACTTGAAATTTAGCCTCTAACGGCCTGAATTAAACAGACAGGCTCCGATGCCTATCCAGGGGCATAATCTTTGGGCCATTAGTGACCTGCAGGAATGAACGACACGTGAATCTGACACCCGAGATGCCCGGAATTATAGAAAGTACATTTAGTTTGAAACTTTGAACTTAGAACTTGAAACTTGGTCTCTAATAGCACAAACTAAGCAGATAGGCTCCAATGCCCACGAAACTCGACAAACATGATCTTTGAGCCATTAAGGACATGTAGGAACAAACGGCACGTAAATCCAACACCTGGGATGCCCGAAATCGTAGAAAGTACATTTAACTTAGAACTTAGAACTTAGAACTTAGAACTTGAAACTTAGCCTCTAACGGTCCCCATTGAGTAAACAGACTCTGATGCCCGTCAAACTCGAGGGGCACGATTCCCGAGCCTTTAGTGATATGAAGGAATGAACGACGCGTGAATCTAACACTCGAGGTACTCAAAATCATACGAAATATTTTTAATCTCACAACTTTGAATTATATCATTGAAAATATTTATTTTACGTAATTTTATTTAATTATCTTTAAAATATTATTGACTAACAATATTTATTTTTGTTTCAGGTTGATTGAACAATACTAGAGCAGACATCTTGTTTTACTTTTTTTTTTTTTTTTTTCTCTAGAATTATGTAAAACTTTTTTTTTTTGTAATTCAATAACATTGAACTTTTATTAATATAAACAAGCAAGTTTATTATTAGTATGTTTTTTTTATTGTATGTATGATTTAATTTAATTTTAATAACTAACTTTATAAAAGTTTGCAAAACAGGTACAGGTACAGGAACTGAGTAGAAAAAATAAAGCAAAATATGAAAAAATACAGTATTAGGTGATCGCTAAAGCTACCCCATATCCCCAGCATAAACCTTCAGCGTCAGCTAAATGCCGTCACTAATAGTATCTTTAGCGACTGCCTAGTCCGTCGCTAATGGTCTTTTAGGCCGTCACTAATGGTGCCTTTAGCGACCGCCATAGGCTGTCGCTAAAGGTCTATAACGGTCGCTAAAGGTCTTTAAGGTCGTCTCTAATAGTGGAAAAAAATATTAAACTTCGCGGTCACTAAAGGAGGTCGCATTTGTTTAACAACTACCATATGGCAGTCACTATTAGTCTTTAGTGACGAGTTTGTGAAGGCCAGCAATTGGCGATCGTTACGCTGTCACCAAACCCATCGCTAAAAAGTATTAGTGGCGGTTTCTTTACCTTTGGCGATGGCCAGTGGCGAAATCTAATATTCTTCGTTCTACTAGTGTGAATAAGTTATTTTCATTATTTGATTAAGTTATAAAATAAATTAAAATTTATTTTTATATGACTGCTAAAAATATAAATGAAATAAAATTTATTTTAGTATTTCAAAATATTTTGTTCTTACATAAAATCTCCGAACATGAAAATAAGACCACTTGTAAATTTAAATTTGTAATCAATTCTAAATTCAAAATAAAATATCTAAATTTTTTTCTCACATTCATGTATAGCAAAAAAATAAAACTACCAATATATATATATCTATAGGAAAATCTATGAATTAAAAATTTTTAATTTTTTAAGCATACAAAAATAAATTTATCTAACCATAGGCACCTTTCTTTCAAAAACATAATTTGAAATTTTTTTAAAAAAATAGAATTAGAAATTTTTATCATAGTAAAATAATTTATATGCATCAGAAGATTTAAAAAAAAAAATTATATTCTAATTACTCGTCCGCTTATCAAAATATGCAAGAAAAAATTGGTAAGTTACATTTTATATAAATTTAAAAAATAATAATTTATATTATAAAATAAATTATTTAGTCGATATTCACATAAATTGACTTGGATACCTTGACTTTTCAAAAAAAAAAAAAAGAAGTTAGGCCACACAGAAAGAAATTTTTTGGAAAATATTAATTGTGGTTGTTTATATGTGGAATTTCTTTTCCAGATTTTTTCCTTCAAAAGTGATTTTTTTTTTTTAATTAGCCATGCTATTTTCACAAATCATTAATGCCTAATTGTTAAAAGAAGTTTTATCTGTCACTATTTATTCGTTGTTCTTATAAAATTGTTTCGTTAACCAAATTTGCTAATTCACTAAATTATGTTTGAATTAAGAATTTGCCAAGCAAGGAAGAAAAAAAAAAGATAGAACTTCAAAATCCCTTCTCTTATTTGAATTATAATGGAAAATTGAGAAAGAAAGGCATGAAATTTAAGAAAAAAATAATTAAGTTAAAAAATTAATATATTAATGAATACAATTTATTTTATTATATTTTTTATTCTGTATAGAAAAATATTCATATATATTTCAGATTTTACGTTTCTTTTCTTTTCTTTCTAACCTTTTTCTCCTCCTTTTTCTTTTCTCTCGTTAAATCTTTATACTAACAACAAATAATCCTCTAATTAATGACTCTAAAATAAAAAGCTCATGAATAGAATGCTGTCCTATAAGACAATAATAATTTGCTACATTTTATTTACATAAAATTTAATTTCCCAAGGGATATGGCAACAATGTTTTTCTAATGAAAAATCTCCTTCAATTTTTCTTTCTTTTAAAATTACAATTAACATCATTATTGTGAATAAATGAAACTCAGATTTGCATTCCGAAATCAAGCAAGTCAAGAAATCCAAAAAATAATACTTCATTTGTTTAAATCATTAGTTTTTATGATTTTTTATGAAAGTATCGTAAATTTTTTTTGTGACTCTTTACTGATCATAAATAGTCATAAAAAATTACGTCTAGCATCAAGTTAGATTAACAACATTGTTACCTTATTCGCCTAAATATTTCAAGATGTCTATAATCCCTTTCTACTACTCTTAATTTAGTCTTACAATATAATCTATGATTTATAATAATTAAGATACATAACTAAATAATGATAAACATGATTATGTGTGAACGGTTGACTAATTTAATAACTCACATTCTTAAAGTATAATATTATCTATTTTAGACTTGATTAAGTACAAAGCGAAGACTTCACGGAAAGTCACCTATTTTATTACCACTCTCGTTCAAGCACGCTTAATCTTGAACTTCCATATTCGCACTAAATTAGACTCGACTTTTGTTTCTCTCTCCCATTTATGTATACTTGTTAAATTTATTGTTGCCTTCCATTGGTTTCTATTCCAACAAGTTCGAGGATGGGAAAACTCAGTACGATAAAATGCATAGTGTTTGAAAAATTAAAAAATTAATGGTGATAAATGTCTTTTTATTTCATTATATTTTTAAATTTATTCAAATAAAGATATGCATTGAGAATTTTTTATTTTTTTTTTCATTTCTTGCTATTTTTTCTTTTAGTTTTTCCATTCGTTTTATTCTCCTTTATTAAGATGATATTTGAAATGTCAAATTTGATAAAAAGAAATACAAAAAGTTGAATTATTGTGTGTTTGATGTGTTCTTCGAAAAGTGTAAAAAAATTGGTAAAAAATAAAAGTTTTTGATAAAAGTTGAAAAGTTTTGGTAAAAGTTAGTGAAAGTTGAAAATTTTCGATAAAAATTGGAAGAATTTAAAAAAATAAAAAAAATTAATGAAAATTAATAAAAGTTTAAGATTTTTGAAAAAAAATTAAAGAATATTTGCACTTCAAATGCATCCTAAATTTTCATTCAAACACAACTTTAAATTATTTTAGGAATGATTAACCAAATTAATGAAGAGTCCATGAAAAAGCAAGGGGAAATAGATCGTGAAACATATAGTACGAAGAATTAATACCAAGTAAAATTAGTAATAAAATAAGGTAAGTTATACTTTTATTTGATGTGAAAAGTAGAAAATCTCAAACCCAACATATTTTCCAAAAACAACGTATTTGTTAATTATCTTAGTCCAAATTGAAAGAAAAATAGATACAATTTAAAAATAAAAAAAAATCAATATTGTTATCCAAATACTTAAAAAAAAATATCAAAATTAAGAGTGGATTGTAAGCAAGTTGTAATTAAAAAAAAAAAATATTAGGGGAAAGTACAAAAATTACCCCTACAGTTTACTCTCAATATCACTTTCGTCCTACATGTTTTAATTATAACAATCAAATCTTTAAGTTTTCAGTCAAATAACAATTTGGTTCTTTCGTTAGTTGGCCGTTATACACAACTGTTCGACTTCTTCGATCTCGTTTTGAATGTTTCCATAATTATAAGGGCTTGTTTGGTTAAAAAAAAGAATTTTATTTATTTTTAATTTTCAATGTTTTCTAATTTTATTCAACCTTTACTAAATATTAAAGAATTTAAAAATTATAAAAAATTATTAAAAATTTTACTTCTATAATTTATCAAATTAGCCCAAAATACAGTCCAAATTAGGAGCAGCAATAAGTTAGGCTGAGTTTTAATTTATCCAAACTCTCCTCAAGTTTGAATAAAATTTTATATAAGCTTGAATTTAGTTTGCTAAAAAAGAATTTAGGCTCAAAATCGGTTCGATTGAATCAAAACAAGTCGTTTTAATATAAAATATGAGATATAAAATATTATAAAATTATTATTAAAAACATAAAAATATTATATATATTATTTTGTTAAGTTGACTCGCAAGCTTTCCGATCAAATTTTTATAGATTCAAGTTTAAATCTAAACAAACCAAAAATCGAGCTTGATTCGCATATATTTTGGTCATGGATTGAATTCAAGCGGAGTTCAAACAATTCAAAAAATATCACAGCTCACCCCTGTCAAGAATCACTGTAGAAGCTATTTGGGAAGGGCAATCCAGTCATTTCAGCTTTAAAAAAAAATAGGAGGCTGCCAAAAGCCCATAAATGGAAAAATTGCCCAAATTTCCTTTTTTTTTTTTTTTCCGCAATCAAACGCGCAGGTCATAAAACAGCGCTGAGATGATCCTCATTTTTTAAATTGGACTTGCATGGGTCAACTGATACCTATTAAAATTGGATTTTTTTTTTGTTTTACGGATGATTTGCCCACAAAATAGACGATTGCTGCTAAAAACAAAGAATTTAGAGATGTACTGTTAGTGAAAACGCGGTTTGAGATCGCGATTATAGAATTCGACGAAAACGCTATGTAATACAGCATTTCTTCGATTATAAGCGTTTTTTGGGTTGTAATTACACGTAAAACGCTATGTCAGAACGCGGTGGTTAGGGCAGCGAGAAAACGCTATACAGAAGAGCGGTTTCTACTTTACCCTTATTACCCCAACACACCCACCTCCTCTTAGTTCGCTCTCTCACTTCAGGCTTTCACTGTCTCTTGCTCTCACTACAGTCATACAGCACCAATCGAAGCTCGCCGCCGGTCGTCCTCGAGCTCGCCGTTCTCCATAGCCCGCTTCGATCATCCTTGACGCCGCCATTCTTCAGTCACGCAGCACCAAGTGGTATTTACTATTCAGCATGATTCGGCATTCATATGTTGTTTTTGGGTGTGCTTATCTTGATAATATTAGTTAATCTTTGTGAAGTTTGGTTGTTGGGTTATTCTAATTCTTCTAAAATTTTTGCTGACTTGAAGTTGAAATGAATGGGCATAGGGAAGGAAGAAATACAACTGTTGTGGTGTGGAATCTCAAGCTCTGCTCATTTAGTTTTGGTGCAGCCGCCTAGCCCCTTGGTCTGAGCCCTATTGTTTTTATTAACACGAGATATTCTGATGAAATCTTGGATTCAACATTTTAAAGTTTCGATTTTGCATTCAGAAGACAACTTATTTTGCAACTGAATGACTGACCAACACTGTCATGCGGCAACATGCAGAAATTTGAGCTCAAACGAAATCCATTCCTCCTTCAATTGATTGGGAACCTGCCGGAGGAAGAGCTTGAGAGGTCAAGCTTGGCAGCAAAACTGAACAGCTATTCAGCAGAGCTTTGCCCCACTAGGATTCAGAGGCGGATCGAAGCAAAGATCAATTTGAAAGAGGTTGGTCCATTTTAAGAGAATTGTAGTTAGATGATCCATTTTCTGAAGCTGACAATATTTGAAAGAGGTTGAGTTGGTGTAGACTTCAGAAACAATTTGCTTCAGCTGACAAGATGATGCATTGATGTTTTGTTGGCTTGCTTATTCAGCCTGGGATTGTAGATAATTTTTTTGATTGTCGGGTAAAGGAGCTGAAAGTTCTTGAAATCACTATGGGTTTTTAAGTACGTGGGGGTGATTAAACCTCATATGGCTTGTAAAAGTTATTGATCTTTGTATCCCATTCTTTTATAAGGTATGTAGTTGTTTCTGTTAAATTTACCTGTATGACTAGATGCTTGATTTGGATATCAAAAAATGTGAGGCAAATTCAGTTTCTATAATAATGAACGAAAGAAAATCTCTTTATTTTTCTTTTTTGCTACACAAAATCTTAATTTTAAATACAATCCAAATCCCATCAGTTTTAGTGTTTTTAATTTTTTTTTTATTTTTAAATGTTCAACAAACAAAGCAAAACATTGCAGTTCGTGTCTTTTGGTTAGATAGCCAGCAAGCTGTATTGGCAGTTCCTAACCAAACTCAAACAACCGCTATTTCAGTTAACAAGATTTGTATGCACGCGTCTAAGTAAGGAATAGCGAGATTTGTATGCACGCGTCTAAGTAAGGGAGGAATGGGCAAAAGTGAGGCGACATGACTTATTTTTAGTTTTACGAACATTACGTATAGTTTTTCTGCAAATGTTGCGGAAGTGAAACTATTTCCGTAAATGCTGATAATGAAAAAATGGGGTATAATATCGCGGTTGTGAATCTTGAAGTAGCGAAAAACCGCTATATCAGATAGCGGTTATTACGGAAGAATTAAGCTGCCGGGGGTGTGGGAGAAAAACAAGAACCGCATTTCTAAAACGCAGTTGTATGTGCCAGCTTTATCCCGTTATCTCTACACATCATCTTACTGCTTTCCATTAATTTTATTAATAAATAATTGATTTAACTTAAAAAAAAAAACGTGGTCAAATTTTTTTATATGCTTCTAAAAATTTTTATTTGTCAATTTCTTTTTTTTTTTAATGAATGTATGTTTAAAAGTTAATAAATAAAAATAAATAAATATTTTTTTTGTTAAAAAAAATCACATGAAACGAAATAAATTTTTTCCTGTATTTCTGTTAATTAAATATTGTAATAAATATATTTTATTTAATTATCATTAATAAATAATATATTATTTACTTATTACAAATCATTTAATTCAAGAAATATAA
>JAVXUM010168384.1:0-12234 GCA_035590655.1 Pouteria glomerata
CCGCTTGCTCATGGTGATCGTGTCCTGCCGGTGCGGCGCTCCCCGACGAGCGCGTTCGGACAACACGTCGTGAGCAGCAGAGCTAACGTTGCAGGCCGAATGGGTGAACTCAGCCGAAGACTGGTCGGCGACGATCCCAATGGCGAGGCACGTGCCGTAAACCTTCTGAGCGAGGCGTGTGGCGTGGGGTGGGCGGAGGGCTTCTGGCTCAGTCAGAGCGCTCGCGCGATCAGCGATGACGAAGCTGTACGAGAACGGCCTGCCGATCAATCGGTGTGCAACGGGTCGACGTCACGTCTAGAGGTTGTGTCGCCCTGGGCGCGGCGATCCGATGGATAGGGCCTCTTGTCGGCGGTTTCACGCCGTAACGATTCAGTTCGGGTGTTATCGGAAGGGGGTCGGATAGGTGGTTTCTCGGCAGGGTGAGTCCTAGATTGCCCTGGGTGCTGAGTCTCTGGTCCCTGGTCGCAACGAGCTTGGCGATGATGACCATGCTCCCCATGGACCGTCGTACTGCGCCCGACCGGCGAGTCCTTCCGCTGTTCCGGACGCTGGCCCGGGTGCGGCTGGTGCTGGCGCCGCCGGGAGTGGCGGCGGGTTGGATCGCGCTGGTCTCCGGCAGTCGAGTGCTTGCTGGGGTCGCGGTGGTCTTGCTGATCGGGGCCGCGCTGTCGGCGACGGTGACTTTGATCGGCTTTGCCGTCGCGCCGTCCCGGCGCCGACGGTGACCCCACAGGATGCGAGGGGAGCGCCAGACACCGGCAAGGGGCCCTCAGCAGCCTCCGCCGCCGCCCACGCCTCCGCCGCCGCAGCCTCCGAAGCCTCCGTCACCACCGACGCCGCCGTCACTGCCGCCGTGCTGTGGACGCTGATCGGCGTCAGCCCCTGGGAACAGGCGCAAGAACACGCCGACGAGACCGACAACGAGTGCCACCCCGCCCAGCACGATTAATACGCCCATCACTGAACGGTACAACCCAGACCTGGCCACGCGAAGTATTCGAGCGCACTGGCGCTTGCAGCCCGAGAGAGTCGTTACTGATCGGCGTAGTACGTCCCGTCGTTGCCGGCGGCGATCGCGTCATTGATGCCGCCGGTCCGCCGGCCTGCCGACCTACCGACACCAGCCGCGCGGGGTCCTGCTCGACGTCGGGGTCCAGCTCAAACGCGGGGGCCGACCTCGTCCGAGCCCATTAGGGAAGCTGGATGTCGACCAGGACGCCGATCTGCACGACGCGCGCGGCAGGCGGCAGTTCGGCACCTGGCGCCGGCCCTGTCGCGATCGGCTGCTCCGGCCCCGACGACGGGAAGTCACCGCCACGGTCGTCGAAGGACAGCGGGCTGACCTCGACGTCGTGGTAGGCCCGCGAGCCCACCACCAAGCGCCCGAGTGCGCCGCCGGGCTCGCGGGTCACGGCCTGGGTGACAACCCGCACCCGAGTGATCTGACCGGTGACGGTCGTGTTCAGGGTGGAGACGTCGTAGTCCGCCCACAGCTGCCCGCGCAGCCGGACCGTGCCCTCAACGCGGCGAGGCGCGCTCCAGGTCGCGCTCCACCCCGGGCCGTGCAGTGCTGTCGACCAGAACCACGGCCCTCGAGGCTCGCCCCCCATTGGCCAACTGCGATACGGCTCCCCGACTGGAGTCGCCGCGACATCCCACCAACGACACAGCTCCGGGTCGGGATCCTCGTCCTGGGCGACTTCGGCGAACCGGGTGCGGTAGGTGACTGTCTCCCCGACGATGGGCTGGGCGTTGCCGTCCATCACGAAGTTCGACGACACCAGCACCGGAACCACCACCTGCTCAGTCTCCCGCCGCTGACACCGACCCGGGCGAGGCGCTCGACGTCTTTCGCTCCTGGAG
Source organism: Pouteria glomerata (assembly GCA_035590655.1). Taxonomy (NCBI): domain Eukaryota; kingdom Viridiplantae; phylum Streptophyta; class Magnoliopsida; order Ericales; family Sapotaceae; genus Pouteria; species Pouteria glomerata. The sequence continues at coordinate 1,867 of JAVXUM010168384.1, forward strand.
GCGGAGAACAGCGACCGCGAGGCTCAGGGTCCGGCGATGAGGACGCCGATCCCCACCCCGCGCGACCAGGACCGCAAGTGCGCCCTTCAGAGTCCACCATCGGGCGCGCGAGTCCCCTTACTGCTCGGACCGCTCCACCGCCCCGGCCCCAATTGCGCGGTCACCACCTGCCGGGGTGCTCGTCCCCACTGGCGCGATGATCGCTTCAAGTGGAACGGCGCGGGATCGTGCGACGGCAGCGTCGGGTCAGTTCGTCCTGTTGGGGACGAGGTCGAGTTCGAGCAGTACGCCGGTCTCGCACACCCAGGGCACGGGTGGTGGCAGTGGGTCGGTGAACACGAGGCGCTCGCCGGGGCGCGGCGGGGTTGGTGGTGAATGTTCGTCGGCGCGGCCGTGTCCGTGGTCGAACCAGCGCGGGCTGATCTGGACGGGTCGTAGCTGCAGGCTGCCGGGCACGACTCGGGACAGGTCGGTGTGATTGCCCGGGGACTGGTCGATGGTCTGGGTGATCACCCAGAGGCCGGTGACGCGACCCAGGGTCGGAGAGCCGCCGACGGAGCCGTCGAAGCTGATGCTCAGCACCCCACGTAGCCGTGCCGGGCCGGAGTTATCACGGGGTTCGCCCCAGATCGCGGTCCAGCCGGGGCCGTGCACGAGCGCCGGGCGCAGTGGGGTCGCGGTGGAGACGATCGGTTCGACGGTGACGTCCCACTCGTGGGCGAGGTCGTTGGCGGGGTCGTCGATCTCGACGAAGCGCAGGTGCTCGTTGACGATGTCGCCGAGGGCGGGGCGGGTGGAGCCGTCCTCGATCCAGATGGTGGCGACGGTGATCGGGACTCGGGGCAGCGCTGCGTCGGTGGTGCTGGCGGCCTCGAGCTCGTCGAGGTCGATCCGGACGGGGGCGCCGGTGGCGCGGGAGCGGCCGATCGCGCGTTCGGTCACGGCGCGGGCGTGGGGTCCCTCGGTGGACACGTGGGGCGGCAGCCCGAAGATCGACACGATGGGGTAGCCACCGTCGACGTCGAGCGGGGCCGGTGGGAGCTGCACCGTGCGCGGTTGGTCCTCGTCTTGGGGCACAGCCACCCCCTCATGGTCTGCCCAGTCTGCCTTCTTGCGCTGATCGAGCCGACGCGGCTCCAGCTGCCCGCCGCAGGGCCGACAGGGATGAAGCTGATGTGCTCAGCGCGCATAGATGACAGCCCACACGGGCGGCGGCCCGGTCGGGAGCGTGGCCGCACTTCTGCCGATCACGATTGCCTCTGGGTCCGCGCAGCGAGCAACAACGATGTCGATATCAGGACGCCGGCACCGACCGCGATGCTGATGTTGCCCCAGTCAGGCCCGGTGTGGATCATGGAGAACACCGCCGACGCCACGATGAGTGCCATGCTCACCGACAGCCCGAGGAAGAACCGAACGTTGTTCTCCCGCTCGGTCATCTGCGAGCGCCCCTTCACGACATCAAGGCTGGCTCAAGTGCTGGCGGTTGTCCATGGCTGCGGTCGCTGACGAAGAGGTGGGACGGGGTTGGGCAGGGGAATCTATTCTGTGGTGGGTGTCGCCGGTGGAGCATGATCTGGGCCAGGTCGAGCGGGACTTCCTCCGCGCGGCGATGCGCAGCCGGGATCACCCGCACCGGCCGAGCTGGAACCGCACGGGGTTCGCGCATGGCACCCGTCGACAGCCCGACGATCAGGTGTGGTCGGTGGTCGCGTTCACCGACGACGAGGGCCCAGCGGCTGACGTCGGAGTGCTCACCGAGACCGCGAGGTTCGAGGTCAGCGGGGTGCGGCGCACGGGGACCCGGGGTCGGGTCGCAGGCGAAGCGAACCGCGACCGGCGCGAGGGCGTCCTGCTGCTGTCGTGGCTGACCGATCTCGAGGTGACGACGCTGGTCCTGGATACGGACCGCGGGCCCCAGCCCGCCATCTTGTGGGGCGATATCGACGCTGGGCAGGTGCGCCTGTTCCTCGCCGTGACGCAGGACGCCGACGTCACCGTCGAGCGCGCGCGCCACCTCGACCACGAGGGCGTCGTACTCACCGTCGAGGACCTCAGCTGGGTCTCCTCCGACGACGTCGAGGACGGTTCCGGCATCGCTCGCACCGCTGATGAGATCGCGGAGGTACTAGCCGAGCAGGACCGCATCGAAGCCTCGGGCGGTGCTGGCTTCCGTATCGAGCTCGCGGAGCCGGAAGACTGAGATTGCCGGCCGGCGACGTGGGGCGGTAGTCAGTGCGCGGCCGTCGCGCGGGTCGGGTCAGTGGTTGCGCACGACGGCGAAAATCAGGTCGGTGCCGGTGGTGGCTGCGAGGTGTGGTGCTGGCGGTGGTCGGCCCCATCGCGGGTCAGCACCGTCGACGGTGATGGCGCGGCAGGCGATCGAGCGGAACTCATCGCGTAGGGCGTCGAGGCGGTCATGGTCGTCGGGGCTCAAGCCGGCGAGGAGGGCGGCGAGCTCGGTGACGGGCCAGGTGACCAGGGCGCCGTGGCGGGCGAGGTAGAGCGCGACGTGCCCGATTCGGTAGAGGTGGTGGGCGTCGAGCCAGGCCAGCGCGAGCAGTTCGTGGCACCAGGCCAGCGCCTGGGCCGGGTCGGGTCGGTCGATGGCGGTGTGCAGGGCAAGCATGGTGGTCCCGCCGGGGGTGCCGGCGTCACCGACGACCGCGGTCGCGTCGGCCCAGTGGGGAACGAGCACGGGCCGCGCGTAGCCCAACGGCACCGGTCCCCGCCGACCGAGGGGGACGCGGGTGCTGGCCTGATCTGCGAGGGCTCGTAGCCGGGTGAGGGCGCCGGAATCGGCGGCGAGCGCGATCATCGCTTCCACCTCGGCGACCAGATCAGGGTCGGCCGCGGCGAGGACAGCCTGGATGGCCTCGACGCCGTCGCGGGCGTCGACGGGGTCCCAGATGGGGTCGGTGGGCAGCGGGCACTGCCCGCGGTAGGCGTGCTCCCAGCCGGCGAGGGCGAGGCAGGCGGCGGCCAAGGTGGTCTCGGTGGCCGCGGCGGCGTGGTTGGTGGGCGCGTCGCTGTTGGGCGCGGCGAGGTGGCCGGGGCGGGCGTGGTGGCGCAGGGCGCTGCTGATCCAGTGGCACAGGCCCAGCACTTCTGAAGTGGCCCGTCCCTGATGCTCCGGGTTCTGGTCCCAGGCCGACGGAGGGTCGGACGCCAGGGTCATGGGGCCGAAGAGCTCGTCGTGATAGCTCTTCCAGGGTTGTGGCGAGGCAGCGTCGATCCAGCCGGCGGGGGTGGGGCGTCGGTCCAGTCGACGGATGCGGACCACCATCGGCAGCGGGGTGTGGGTGGGGAATGACCCGGCTGCGACGTGCGCGCGGGCGACGTCGACCAGGTCGGAGAGGTGCGCACCGAGCAGCGCGTAGTAGGGCGGGGCCGGTTCGACGGCGAACCCGAACCGCTGGGTGATCGCAAGATCGACCAGCGCGGAGTCCTGGGCCGAGCGGCCCGGAGACCCCACGACCGCCGCCGATCGCCCGGACAGGGCGGCCTGGATGGCCTCGAGCATCTCGCGTGCGCCGTCTCGGTCGGCGAGTCGATCGCGGAACCAGTCTCCGAGCTCCCCCGAGGACATCTGCGACGCCAGTGACATGCCCCCGAGTGCACCACGCCGGGCATTCAGCGCTCGACCGCACGATGAAGGCCCGCCAAGGGCAAGCGATGTGGGCCGGTGCTCGCAGTCAGTGCGTGGCGATCGTGGGTTGGAGTCGCTGCAGTTCCTGGTTGGTGTCGTCGAGCAAGACGAGCTGGTCGCCGTTGAGGCCGGCGCGGGCGACAGGGTAGAGCCACGGGTCCAGGTCGTGCCAGACGCTGTTGCCCTTGAGCGTCTTGCCGCCGCCGTGGAAGGCGAACAGGGTGCCGTCGGGTTCGTGGCGCCACCGGCCGCGGCCCAGGTTGACCGTAGGGTGGGCGTGCCACCGGCCGTCGTCGGTAAACTCGAGGTTCTGCCAGCGCTGCGCCGACGAGGCGCCCGGTGGGGTTCCGAGCGGCTCCCAGACACCGAGCAGCTCGTCGCGAGTGACTGCGACCAGGTTCGGGGGCATGCTCGTCGCCCGGGGAAGGCCGGGTGTTGACGCGGGCCGCGGGTGCGGGCCGTGGGCTGGCTGCAGGCGCGCGGTCTGGTGCCCCGCCAGGTCCCGCAGGGTCAGTTCGCCGTCCTCGACGCGGGCCCATGCTGCGTCGCGCAGCCAGGGGCGGGGGCGGAAGAACTCGCCGTAGTCGGTGCCGTGGCCGCTGCCGGTGTCGGCGAGGAACACCCCGGTGGGGCTGGCGCGGCACAGCCCGCCCACGGTGGTGTCGTCGCTGACGTCGACCTCGACCAGGCCCAGGCCGGCGTAGCCGCCCGGGCGCAGGCGCATCAGTTGGCCGAGGTCGCTGGTCCGGCCGTCGTCGCGGACCTCGAGGCCTGGTCTCTCGCTGAGGACCTCGCTCGGCACCGGGTCGACCGCGCCGCCAGCGATCAGGCTCCACTGCCCGCAGAGCTCGTCGAGCACATCCACCCCGATCAGTCTGCCCGTGGCCAGCCGGGCACTGCGGCCGCCGACACCAGCCATGAAGGGGAAGGACGCTACTGCTCGAGCGCGCCCTGTCGGCCTGCGTCGTCGCCGCGATCGGTGTCGTAGCCGGTCCCTGATGGTCGGCCGGGCTCGTGGCGGGCGGGACGTTCCAGGTGCGGCGCGGGCCGGTGGGTGTTGAGCCAGACCTGGCGACGTTTGGCCGCGCGTACGACGGCGAGGACCTGCCAGTCGATCACGGCTAGAGCGTGTCTGTCGGATCTTGGTCGTGATGTGGGCCAGGATGTAGGTCGTGACGGGTGACCGGTCGGTGATCTCGGATGCGGCGTGGGCACGGTTGGAGCCGTTGCTGCCCGACCGGACGCCGCGTCGTGGTGGGCGGTGGCGTGATCATCGTGAGGTGCTCGAGGCGATCGCCTGGAAGTACCGCACCGGGGCGCCGTGGCGGGCGCTGCCCGAGCGGTTCGGGCCGTGGCAGAGTGTTTACGACCGTCATGTGCGCTGGTCAGGCGATGGCACCTATGACCGGCTGCTTGCCGCGGCGCACACCGCGGCCGACGCTGCGGGCGAGCTGGATTGGCTGGTCGCCGCCGACTCGAGCTTGATGCGGGTCCACCAGCACGGCGCGACCGCGCGGCGCAGCAGCGGCAACGCCGCGACCGGCGATGCTGTGGAGCATGTCGGCGGCGAAACCGCGTCGGACACAGGGGGCCGGGTCTAGATCCCGGACCGGTTGTCAGCGAGATCCCTGCTGGGTCGAGCCTGATGATCACGCCATCGGCCGCTCCCGCGGCGGGCTGACCACCAAGCTGCACATGCTCACTGATGGCCAGGCTCGCCCGCTGGTGCTGCTGCTGACTGCGGGCAACATCAACGATTGCCCCACGTTCCCGCAGCTCATGAACGGGCTGCGGGTCGTCCCGGCCGGTCCGGGTCGGCCGCGGACCCGCCCGGACTACGTGCTGGGCGACAAGGGCTACAGCTCGCGGGCCAACCGCGAACTACTGCGCCGGCGCGGCATCGCCCACACCATCCCCGAGCCCCGCGACCAGCAGGGCCACCGCGCCCGCCGCGGCTCTCGCGGCGGGCGACCGGTCGGCTTCAACGCGGCCCGCTACAAGCGGCGCAACAGCGTCGAACGCGGCTTCAACCAGCTCAAAGCCTGGCGCGGGCTGGCGACCCGCTACGACAAGCACGCCATCAACTACCGCGGCGCACTCACCTACCGAGCCCTGCTGGCCTGGCTACCTTGATCCGCCAGACACGCCCTAGGGCGGTGGCAGCGACGGTCGTGGCGGCGAGCAGCCAGGCTGAGCTCTGGAGCACGGAGGGGATGAGGCTGAGCAGCAGCAGGGCAGCGGCGAGGGCGGCCCACCCGGCGAGTTCGCGGTCCAGGAGGCGGTGGATGACCGCGCGGACGTCGCGGTCGCGGGCGGCGTCGAGGACGCGGTCGGCGCGCACAGCCGCGGTGATGTCGCGGCGCTGGCGGCGGGTGAGGTGGCTGCCGGGTCGTTGACCGGTGGGATCGACGATGCCTCTGGTGGTGCGGGTCTGGGCGGCCAGGGCGCTGAGCAGCGCGGACTGCGCCAGCAGGAACACCAGGTTCCCCGGATTCCCCGAGTTCGCCGGGTCCGATGGGCCCGCCGGCTCGGTGGCGTCGAAGACGAGGGGACCGGCAGTGACGAGGCACAGGTAGGCCGACCAGGCGTGCAGGAATTGCGCCAGGACCGCGGCTCGCTGCCCGGCCGGTGGTACGAGCAGCTGACGCCGCCGCGCCCACCAGGTCCCTCCGATTGTGCCCGCCGAGACAACCACCAGCGCGAGCGCGACCGGCCACGCGACCAAGGTCAAGACCGAGAACAGAGCGGCCACGCCGCAGGTGGTGGCCAGCGTCGCGGTGACGAGCATGCCGACGGGCCGCGGCTGCCACGGCGCCGCATCGACCACGCGCTCAGCCCCGTCCGCGCCTACCGGTGCGCGCGGGGATGGTCGACGGGGGGCGGGCACGGTGTCATCGTCCGGATCTCAAGAGCAAGGAGGAAGCCCCTGAGGCAACTGGCTGGGCCGATACGAGTCGGTTCTGGTCGAAGCCGGCATCGTCGTCGGGGTTGCCGTCCTCGGCGTGTGGCGTGTGGCGTGCCCGTCCTCATCCAGGACTGTCGCTGACCCGGGCCAGGAGGCCCGCCGCGAGCGCCCGAACCGCCAGCCCACCGACCGATCAGACCAAGGGCGCGCTGGGATCGACCGCGGCCGCGCCGCGCCCGAGGCGAGGACCCGCGCGATGAGCTCGCGGATACCGCCGATGTAAGTGCAGTGCTCAACGCTCCCTGATCGGGACGCACCGGCTTTACCCTCACAGCATGGACCCGAGAGTGATGCAGGGCGTGACCGTCGTGGTGGCGCTCGTGATCGCGGTCGCGGCCTTCGTGAGCGGCGGTTCCTACGGCTGGATCGTCAGCATCATCGGTCTGGTGATCGCCGCTGTCGCGGTCCTGGCGATCGTGAAGGGTTGGTCGATCTTCGACAGGCCAGGGCCCTTCTGAAGCGACAACCGTCGAAGCTGACGGCCCCTCCCTGTCTGGGCCCGCCGCACGCCAGGTCCTGACCGAGTGGAAGCAGACCGGGCACCTCGTCGACACCAAGCTCATCGCCGCCGCTGAAACCGACGCCGCGCAATCGCCCCCAACGAGCGACACCGATGGACACGCGTGAGCGTCCGAACCGCGTCGGTCGAGAAAGGGCCGATTCCGATCGGGGCCGGGTCCGGGACCGCCGATAACCGATCTCTAGTCGACGCCTTCTTCGTCTGTTGATGGCCGATGGCGGGTCCAGCTTGATTCGCGCGACCAGTGTAGGACGTCGTTGTCGGGGAAGGAGGTCGACAGCCAGAGGTCGGTGATGGTGGCGGGGATGTCGGGGTCGACGTCGGGTAGGAGTCCTTGGCGGTTTTCGTCGAGGAGACCGCGCCAGACCGCGAAGCCGGCGCCGCTGAGTGCGACGTGCACGGCGAGGTGGGACTCAGTCCCGCCGCGATCAAGCTTGCGGATGTTGTCCTCGCGGATGGGGTCGGTGACGAAGTCCTCTACCCACGCCGAGACCGCGTGCGCGGTACCGCCCCAGGTGCCGCCGCGAGCGAGGACGGGGCAGATGGTCTGAGGTCCTTGGGTCCGGGTCCAGGCGTTCCCTTGTTGCACGTGCAGTTCGGCCAGTCGGTGAAGCGCTCGCCAAAGCTTGAGGTCGTCGGCTCCGGCGGCTGCGGCGCGTACTTGGTGGACGGTGGTGGTGCCGGGGCTGAACTGGTCGAGGCCGTGGGCTTCGAGCACTTCCAGGAGGGTCTCGGCCTCGCGGCGCAGGGTGCGGAAGTTGGGTGGTCGTCCCTGTGAGGCGAGGTTCCAGGAATGCCGCAGCCGTGTGGTGGTCCAGGGGTCCATGCCGTTGCTCGCGCTGGCCTCGAGCTCGGCCTGGTCGACCGCTGCGGTCACCTCGACCGGCGCCGGCTCGCGGTCGAGGTAGACGATGTCGAGGTCGTGGACGCTGCGGCCGGTGCCGTGGTCGACCTGCACGACGGAGACCCCGAGGATGGCTTCGAGGCGAGCGCGCACGGCTTCTTCGAGTGGGCTGAGCTGCTGATGGCGGGCCATGGACGCGACGTTAAGAGCCCGCGATCCACATGCGGGCGCTTCCTCGGGTCACGGCGCAATCGCGCAGCGCTGGTAAGCCCGAGGCATGTCCGTCGAGAAGGGGTAGCCCGTAGCCCGTGTAGCTCGACCTCGCCGCGGTTGTGCCTTGCCCCGACGGGGTGAGATCAGCTCGTGTCGGTGGTGCTGTGGTCCGGGACGTGCTGGGTGATCGTGCAGTGGGCTACACGGGGCTGCGGCATGGGGCCGGCTTCCCGGGTGCCGCCACGGCGCATCGCCTGGCTCCACCGTAGGCCGGCGGCGAACTCCGCTTGAATATCAGTGATGTCCTCGGTGGCCATGACAGTGCCGCCGGCGCCGAGGGCCCGGGCGGTGTGGAACGCGGCGTGCCCGTCGTCGATCACCGCGAGGAACACGCGCATCACCGGGTCGTGGTGGATCAACTCGGCGGGCACAGCAGGCGCGGTCGCCCCCGGCTCTGGGGCGGCCGAGGTGAGGGTCGGGACCAGTTCGACGCTGTCGACGTCGGGGCGCACCGCCCACGCGAAAGCTCGCAGGTGGTCCAAGCTCATGGTGGCGGGGCCGTCCGTGACCTGGCCGTCGTCGTATGCGCGAGCGGCGCTGGTGCTGCCCGCGCCCCCGCCGGCGAACGCCACCCTCAGGTGGGCGAAGTGGCCGCGATCGCTGACTTCGAGGTCCAGGGTCCAGTTATGCCCGCCGGGCAGCCGACCTTCGCTGTGCACCGGGAGCGCGACATCGGCGCTCGGATCGTCCGGGTCCATCGCCCGTGGATGCTACGGGCGACCGCCACAGCCGCTGCCGAGCCGATAGCCAGTTCATACGCGTACGAAGCGTCTACTGCCGCGGTGGTCAGCCGACCTCGGCGCGGGTGACGGTGCCGTGCTCGCCGAGCCAGATGTCGACCCGGTTGGGGCGTAGGTCGTCGGTGAAGAAGCCGCCGGGGGTCTTGTCGCGGAACGACCAGCCGCGGGTCTGGGCGAGCGCGCGGGCGGCGGGCTCGGAGAGGCCGAGGAAATCGTCCGCAATGGGCCAGGGGTCCGGCAGCTCGTCGCTCACGGCCTCCTCGTGGTGTTCCTGGTGCATCCACTCATGGTGCGGGACCCGACCTGAGCCCTGCCGCCGCGGCCCGGCTCGGTGTGCAGCCCCGGGTGGTGTCGCGGTCGTGTCAGGCTGCGGTCGTGTCTCGTGTCATGCGGGTGCTCGTCGCGGTGGGCCTGATGCTGGGCGCGTTGGGGGCGTTGGGCTGGCATCGACAGCTGGGCCCGTTCGCGCGCTCGTGGCCGCCGGCCTGGATCGAGCGGCCTCCAGGCGGGGTGTTCTACAGCGGCTTCATCGCCAACGACGCGGTCTCGGACTGGAGCGCACTGTGGTGGCCGGCGCTGGTGGTCCTGCCGCTGGTCGGTGTCGCGTTCGGTGCCGGGCTCGGTGCGGTGCTCGCTGTCTTGGTGCCACACGGCGCCACCACGCTGCGGGCGGGCTCGTCGCGATCGCTCTGCTCGGTCTGCTCGTTGGGGTGGCCAGCGCGTTGGCCTGGCACATCGACCCTGGAGACACTGGCTGGGTCGGAGGCATCAAAGAGGAGATCGACTACGGCTACCCCGTCGTCGGCCTTGTGCTGGGACTGCCCGCCGCCCTCGCCGCCCACCTCACCGGCGCCACGCGCCCGTCCCCCGACGGCGTCGAAACGTCCGCTTAGGTGTACTGACCGGACACGCCTGTCCGGTCAGCACGTCCATGAGCCCGACAGATCCGAACTTCTGCGCGACGGGCAACGGCAGCGCCGGCTGGTGTCCGGGACCAGCCACGGCGACTCACCCGCCGGCTCCCGCCCGGGCCTCGGTGGGGCGTCTTCCCCGACCTCGACCAGCCCACCAACGTCGGCATCGCCGACTGGGCCGGCGCGTTCGGCGACGCGACCGTCGCCGCCGCCATGCTCGACCGCCTCCTGCACCGCGCCACCGTCGTCGGCATCGACGGCCCCTCCTACCGCCTACGCGCCCACCAAGCCACGTCCGACACCCTGCGCGCCGCCGCCGGCCACCGGCCGAGCACGATCACCGGCCAGGGAGGCAGCCATGCCAGCTGAACACTCCCCGGCCGGCGCGGACTGGCGCGTCGAGCGCAGCTGCCCGATCTGCTGGGCCGCGTTCGCGCCGACCAGCCCGAAGCATCGCTACTGC
>JAVXUM010168412.1:0-12232 GCA_035590655.1 Pouteria glomerata
CTGGTGTGCTAGCTCTGATAGTTGGTTGGGTTTACATGTTATGGATGTTTCACTCTCACTCTCTGGGTCCCCGGACTCGGGGCGTGACAAGATTGGACTTTGATAGTGTCATTTTTAGAATATAATGAGAAACCAAAGGTGCCAATGAAAAAATGAATAAATAATAATAATATTTACAACCCACAAAAAATAATTTCATCAATTATTCATTTTTTTCATTATTAATATATTTTCTATCATTGAAAGAAAAAGTACACAAAATTTATAACACTCATGCAACTTTTTTTTTTTTTTTTAATTTAAGCTTGGCGGCTAAACAGGGACAGGGACGAGGACTTTACTACATAGCGAAGATAGGTATCGATGAGATTTTTATCCTCGAAACAGAGATGGGGACTGGAACAAGTAACAATATTGCTAAACAGGAATAGGGATCGGTAATGTAATTCTCTCCTCATATCTGCCCCTTTGACATCGCTATAATCATGGCTTCATTTGAAACTCTAAAAATTTTTAAAAATTATTCACTTTTTATTTCACTGCATGAATTACGAATTTACAACTTTTATTAAATTTTATCAATTTTTGTCAATCTAAACGCCTCTTAAAATAACATATAAAAAGAAAAGTCCGATAACATATAAAATAGAAAATAGTTTTACACATAAAATAAAAAATAGTAAAAAATCGTTTTGAGTATTTTTAACCAAAAATAAAGAAAACAGAGTACATTCTGTTTATTTATTTTAGAATTTTTAAAACATAAAACACATAAAATAGAAAACATAAAATAAAAAAAGTAAACCAAATGCCACATAAAAAAGTGATACATTGGTAAACACTTTTTATTTTATTATAGTTTTTAATCCATTCAAAAAGGATATATATTTAATGAGATTTTATATTTTCTTCAATTTTTTGGTATCTTTTTTTAATTTATTTGTCTATTCTCTCACTAATTTTTTATTCTAAATACGATTTAATAAATTTATATTTTCTTCTAACCATCAGCCCGTGTTTTGCATGGGCCAACTTTACTCGTTCCATTTAAAAATCGTTGCCTCATTTGTTACAATTATTATGGCCTCATTTAGAGTTCTTAAAAAAATTAAAAATTTTTAAAAATTATTCATTTTTTTATCTCATTATACGAATTACAAATTCATAACTTTTATTAAATTTTATTACTTTTTGTCACTCTTCTTATAATAATATATAAAAAGAAAAGTCTGATAACATATTTATTTCAAAAATGCCTTTTTAATTTTCGTGAACTTTTTCTTAGCCTCTTTTTCCGAAGTTCTTCTAATTTTTGTCCCTAAAAATTATTAATTGAAGATTAATTTAAAAGAGCACAACAATAAAGTTGAGCAGAGAAATTGCAAAAATAAAAAAAATTAGAGTAACAACAGATGATAAAAAATTTGATAATATTTGTATTCTTTCATCCCTATTAAATATATTAGCTCCATTTTGAGTCCCAAAAAAAAGTAAAATAATCTTTAAAAATTTCAAAAATAAGAATTTTTTAATTAAATTTTGTTACATATTATTTATAGATCAATTTTTAATTTTTTTTCTAAAATTTTGTTGGAAATTTCGCACACTACGTGTGCATCCGCCCTAGTATAATTACGAGTAATTATCACAGCACGAGGGGCACACAAAAAACAAAAATCTAGCTAGTGGAAACGATCCGCTCATTAGGTGCTTTTTTCTGTTTATTCTGCTCTCAAATGGTTCCCCCTATCTCCCGCTCTGTAAATTCCCCAATTCCGATCCCGCCATTTCTCGACTCCCTTAACCTACAAATCCCCTCAAAACCCTAATCCAACTACCCTACACTGAAACCCTACCTTCCGAACCTAGGGTTTCACCGGAAACCATGCCGTCTTTTCCAGCTCCGGGCAAAATCGTCCGGCTCGAACTCGAGAACTTCAAGTCCTACAAAGGGCACCAAATGATTGGCCCTTTCTACGACTTCACGGCCATCATAGGCCCCAACGGTTCCGGCAAGTCCAACCTCATGGACGCCATCAGCTTCGTCCTTGGCGTTCGGACAGGTCAACTCAGGGGCTCCCAGTTGAAGGACTTGATTTACGCCTTCGACGACAGAGAGAAGGAACAGAAGGGAAGAAGGGCCTTCGTGAGGCTGGTGTATCAGTTGGGGAATGAGACCGAAATTCAGTTCACCCGCACTATCACCAGTTCTGGTGGTAGCGAGTACCGAGTTGATGGGAGAGTTGTTAACTGGGACGAGTACAATTCCAAGTTGAAGTCGCTAGGAATTCTGGTCAAGGCCCGCAATTTTCTGGTTTTTCAGGTGATTTTGTGGGCTATTTTGTTGTTTTCTTCCACAGAATTTTACTGAATTTTATTCTTTACCATCATTATAACTGTAAAGAAACTATATATTTCAGTAAATTAATTACATATATTATGCTTGTGCTATCTTGGATGAACGAACTATGAAGAAACTAAATATCTGGATAAATAATTGATCTGAGAATTTATCTATTTCTTTTGATTAAGTGGAAAAAGCTACATATAATCTAATGATTTGGGTAAATTAATTACAGATAACCTTGGAGATTAACAAAATAGGTGCGCAAGAGCTATGGAGAAACTGTAAATATTGTTGTGTTCTTGGAACTCAAAGAATCAGTATTTTTATTATTTATTTTTTTTTCCAAAAAAAGTGCATAAACTACCTCAAAGGAGTGACACTGTCAAATTTTCAATGCACATGAATATGTTGTTTGCCAAGAATAAAGAAACATCTAATAGCCATTTGCATGATCAAAAGTAATGCTTAAAATCCTCACTAATTCTTAACTTTTTACATGTAGGGTGATGTAGAGTCGATTGCATCTAAAAATCCTAAAGAACTTACTGCACTTCTTGAACAAATCTCTGGATCTGATGAGCTCAAGGGAGATTATGAGAAACTTGAAGAACAAAAAGGCCAGGCTGAAGAAAAATCAGCACTTGTATATCAGAAAAAAAGAACTATTGTGTTGGAAAGAAAGCAGAAGAAAGAGCAAAAAGAGGAGGCTGAAAAACACCTACGTCTGCAAGATCAACTGGTATGCATGACATATGTATAAATATATTTATATTTATGTTTTTTGTACATTTATTTAGTTTTTCCAATTTGTAGATTCTATGCTATTTAGACTTTGGAGAATTTGTGAAATACTTTTGTTTTTTATTTTGTATACTGGTACACTCAGCACTTGAATGAGGGTATGGGCTATGCATCTAATATGACTTGGTGACATGAAATAGTGAATATGAATAAACATTCGAGTTTAATACATAATGGTGCATATGATTTTTATTATATTTAATTTATATATCATATATTCTAATATAGTTTGTACATACTATTTTATCGTAAGATATTTTCGTAAGTTTAAAAATATGAAAGTGTAAATATGTCCTAATGGCCTTGGAAATGGCAATTAGATGAATTTAATGTTTAGACATACATACATCCGCAAATTCATGTAACCTAGGATGTTTTCATACTTATGTATTTCTTTAATTGAGGGTGAGTGTTTGCACAACAGTAAGGTCGTTCATTTGCAACTTGGAGATTGTTGGAATAATAATCAGAAACAATTTCTCTGTTTACTAGGGTGAGGTTGTATACATTGCCACACCCCGAACCCCATATCAGTGGGAGTTTCGTGCACTTAGCGGATCTTTATTTATACTTCTTTAATTATAGAGAAATATATATATATATATATTTATAATCTTTCTAAATGTATTATCGAAGTTTTTTTATTTATATACAATAGACCAAAGTAAATTGCTTGCTGAAGTTATAAAACCATATTTTGTTCAGGCTCCATGTTTTGCCTTTAGCTTTTCCCCCCACCATTGCATGGCATGTATCACAGTGCTAATGTTCATTGCTAATTTTTGTTGTTGTATATTGGGAATGGAAATGTTTGGCTTTGATTTTTTTGTTGGTATATCTCTAACCTATGAAGCACGGATACTTCAAATTAGGTGCCGCACTCGTGTTAGATACCCAGATACGTGGATACGGCCGGATACGTATTAGATACGCCACGTGGAGTATAATGATTTTTATTTTTAATTTTGCATAGGATACAACTAGGGTATGGCTGGGATACGGGAAAGATACAACGGGGGTCAAAATGTAACATTTTAAACTTTATTTGAGGGTAAAATTGATATGATAAAAATTAATTGGGGGTCAAATTGTAAATAATTAAAATATAATTTAATATATAATATATATTTTGTTAATTTATGGATTGAATTGTATTTTTCATGCTATATAATTGTTATTTATATAATATTTGGTAGTATATAAATGCTATCTTCAAAAAATATTTTAAATAAAATATATATATATATATTTTTTTTGCTGTATTTTCACTGTATCCGTATCTTTATTTTTTGAAAATTGCCGTATCCAGTATCCGTACCCGTATTCATATCCGCTCCTGTATCCGTATCCGTATCCGTATCCGTGCTTCATAGTCTCTAACAGTTAGGTTACCATTCTACCTGAATCTTTACTTCAGCATTTTGTTGTGTTGAAATCTTGATTTTTGTTTTGAAAGTATTATAGATTGTAATTTTAATTACCTTATGCTCTTTTAGGGGGAAGTTTATTTTCTTCAACCTTACTCTTAAAACAAACTTATAAAAAAAAAACCTTGCTCTTAAAACTTTTTTTTTTGTTGAGGGGGTACATTGTTGAAAGTGATACTACGATGGTTTGATGCTTTCCATAGAAGATCATCTGTAAAATCTTTGGCAGTTAACAAATGTCTTCATGACGGGTCTCTCTTTTTATCTCCTGCAGAAAGCTTTGAAGAAGGAGCAGTTTTTATGGCAACTATTGAATATAGAGAAGGACATTGAGAAGGCTAATGAGGACCTTGAAAATGAAAAGAGAAGTCGTGAAGAACTTGTGCAAGAAGTAACAGATTATGAACGTGAAGCAGGTGTAAAGAAGAAAGAACAGGCTAAATATTTAAAAGAGATTGCACAATGTGAGAAGAAGATTGCTGAGAAAAATAGTAGACTTGATAAGAATGTGAGTCCCCCATCTCCCTCTTCTTCCAGTGGCTGTCATTGTTTTCTACTTCCTAGCTTGTGATTTTTCTTGACATTCCACTTGATGTCTCAGGGAAGCAATGTTTGTATAGCTGGCTTGACATGAATAATTTGACACTTTGTTCTCGTGGGAAGCTTAAATTGCAGGTGTTGGGTGTGGACACCTGGAGTTGTCAAACTTCTAGTTGTGTTTGGTTGGAAACAAAGCTGTAATTGCAGAAATGGATTGAATGATTCGGTTGTTCTGGATCCTTATTCTTTTGTATTATTGGACTAGGATCTTGAATTATGTTTCCAAGTGCACACTTTTTTTTTTTTTTTTTGGGTAAGTTCCAAGTGCACACTTGCATGTAGAGGTTGGATCATTACTGAACCCGATTAAAACTTATGCTAAAAATTTTCAAAGGTTGATTTATTTAATGTATTAAGAAAATTTGAAATATTCTTAATGAATACAGAACATTAAAACTGCATGGCTGTTGCTGTTTGTCTCTGTGTGTCATCTAATAAGCATATCCTTTTTTTTTTTTTGGGGGGGGGGCGAGGTGCAGGATCGATACGTGGTTCTATCATTTTTGCTAAAGTCCTTGTAATGCATGTACATCCTCGGTGGACGTGTAGGGCTAAGCAACTTAAATTTGAAGAGAGGAATATACACGAGTTTAGTTTTTGCAAAAGTAGAAACTAGAGAAGTGCAATAAAGCAGAAAAGAGTTGATAACCCACAAACAAGCAACAGCTCTCCTATTCCTAAAATTTTCCTATTCTATTAAACTAGTGAAGGATTGACTGTTTGTTCACTGTAGTCATCATAAGTACCGAGGCACGCTAGTGAGCCTTGTGTCTCATTATTATGCATGCCTCAGCATATAGACTGAATTGAGAGCATATAGCAGGATATACGGGGCCTCCTTTTTGTCGCATGTTTCTTTCACTAAACTTGGCAAAAAATATAAGCAAAAATGTTAGAATTATTTTCTAATGATTTTGATGGTTCTTAAAAAATTCAAATTAAGAAGTAAATGTTATTATTATTATTGTTTTTTTTAATGAATGATTAACAAGAAAAAATTTTGGTAACAAGTTTCCTAGCTTTTCTGTGTACTGGATAAATGCAATGATTTTCTTTCATTACATTTTTTTTTTTGGGCATCTTTTTGTATCCTAGTAAGAGATTTTTGGGTATAGGCAAGTATATGGTGGAGGCAAATCAATTCTGTATTACTTTGGCTTTTGTCCTTTTGATTTTCAGTTGACTGCACTTTTGTTGCAATGACTACTTAAGCTTCACTTCAATGAACTACTTAAGCTTCACTTCAATGAGAGTCCAGTTGCAATGGCTTATGTTTTGCACTGGTACGTTTTCTCTTCACAGCAACCTGAGCTTGTAAAACTGAAGGAAGAAATGTCACGCATTGCTTCAAAAATCAAAAGTAGCGAGAAGGAGCTTAAGAAAAAGAAAGAAGAAAAAAGGAAGCATGCAGATGAACTAAAAAGGCTACAGAACGACTTACAGGATCTGAATAAACGATTGGAGGATCTAAATGAAAAAGTTCAAGACGGTGGTGAAAAACTTCAGTTAGCAGACAGTCAATTGGATACGTACCATCGAATGTAAGTGCTTATAGTTTTGTGTATTTTGAGTTACAAGGTGTGAATTCTTTCTTCGTAGATGTCTTCTTCTGCATTACTGTTTTTTGGCTCAAATATGAGTTCTTCTTCAAAGTGGTGGGGTGTTTGGGCCTGTTCTTGCCTTGACAGTTTTCCTCTTAAATTTTTTGATGTTGGTCAATGCAACTATTTTTCACTTATGAATTCTTGCTGGTTGGAGTGAAAATGAATAGTCTTGAAATTTTCTAATAGTAACTGTTATTTGGATAGCACATTATAGGTTCTCTGTAAAAGAGTGTGCTTTCATTGTGTGGAATCTCTCTCTCCCTCTCTCTCTCTATAAATATAATAGAATAAGAAAGAATTCTGGAGATGAGTTTTGTGAGATTTATCAAAGACTAAATTTTCTAGCTTAAGCTTCTGTTGCTGATCATAACATCTTTGTTTCTTTTCAATAAAAATAAAAATTAAAAGTTACGCAATTTACTGAGTTTTTTTTTTAAAAATGGAGGAATATTTGCCGTTATTGCTTCACTATCCCCCCCCCCCCCCCCAAAAAAAAAAGAGAAATGTGTAATTTATTTGTGTGGAAGTGTTTTCTTCTCATCTTTGTTGGATCACTGTACTTAATCAGTTGACTTTATAAATTTATTGAGCAAAGGAAAAGAGAATCATTGGAAATTTGATATTGCAGCAAGCAGGAGGCTGGGATGAAAACTGCAAAGCTAAGTGATGAGAAAGAGGTTCAGGATCGGCAACAGCATTCTGATATCGAAGCTCAAAAGAATTTGGAGGAAAATCTTCAACAGTTGGATACTCGGAAGCAAGAGCTGGAGTTACAGGAGGAACAAATGCAAGCGAGACTCAAAAAGATTCTTGATGCAGTTGGAAAAAATAAAGAAGAACTCATTCGAGTGAAAAAAGAACAACGCGAGATGAAAGAAAAGCTCACAAATTCCAGGTTAGTATCTTGATCATGTGTTACATTACTTTGGTTTTTGTGAATGTCAGCTTATCTTCTGTGTCCATCTTTTTGCCATAGCTTTATGTTGTTCCATTCTTGTGCTTGAGCTTTGATGTTTCCATTTGGTTGGCTGTAATGTTTGATTTGGTCAGCACTTATAATAAATTACTCTTTCTGTTACAGGCGCAAATATGAAATGTTGAAGGCCAAAATTAGTGAGGTTGAGAACCAACTACGTGAATTGAAGGCCGACAGATACGAGAATGAGAGGGATGCCAAGTTGTCTGAAGCGGTTGAAGCGCTGAAGAGCCTGTTTCCAGGTGTTCATGGGCGCATTACTGATCTTTGCAGGCCAACACAGAAGAAATACAACCTTGCTGTCACTGTGGCTATGGGCAAGTTTATGGATGCAGTAGTAGTTGAGGATGAACATACTGGAAAGGAATGCATCAAGGTATGATGTCTATGATCAATTCGTGCTGATTTGGTGCCACATGTTCATCCTTGTTTTATAATATGAATCTTCCATTCTAATAGTTACAGTCAATGCTAAAATTGGGCTGTGACACATAACTTATCAAAAGTAGACCGACAACCTCCTTAAAGGTACCCTCCCTCATGCAATCTTAGCAGTTTTGGAAATGGGTTTGTGGGCCAGCAATTACCATTTGAATTGTTTGTTGGCTTATGGTTTCTCAAGTGCTTGACCCATTGGATGAGGTTATTGTGCAACCCCTCAAGCTCCCGGCTCACCTGCCACTTAGTCTGGGACTTTGCTGCCATAGTTCAAGAGAAGTAGGTCTGAGTCTTTCCCAAAAAATTAGAACTTTTGGGAGAATTGTAAGTTGAGGATCCTAATGATAGGTATCGAAGTGAGGTTACAGGTTCAAGTCTAGGGTAGTTGTCTTATGGGAGCTAACAATCTACCATTTGACTTGGTTACTGGCTTATGGGGGCTAGCCTCAGGTGCTTGACAGCCCCACATATTAGCACTAGGTTATGATGCTGCCCCTACTTGCCGCTTAGTGCAGGGATCTGTGGTGCTGTCGTTTAAAGAATTTATTTGTGCCATTCCAAGTACTTAAAACTCTTGGGAGTGTTGTTAGCACTGCTAATCCTAATATTTAGGTATCATAGTGTAAATCTTGTACTGGAAAATGTAATATTTTTATCTTAACCCCCCCCCCCCCCCACACACACACCCCAAAAAAAAAAGGGAAAGAAAAAAAGAAAAAAGGAAATGTCTTGTTTTTATTGTTGGCACAATACTTGCTAGTATTAACATGTTTGGTGTACCATTTCAAATTTATTGCTGCCAATAATATGTTTATTCTCTTAAAATTTGATATATAAAATATTGTGCATTATATGTATCAATTATTATCCAATATATAATTATTTTAGTGTGTGTGTGTGTGTGTGTGTAAACTATTCAACACAATAGTTAATTAGTTGAAATAATTGTTGTGGTTATTGTCTATTTTATTTCTGTTATTTATTTTCTCTTTGGAAGATGAGTTCATTAAATAACTGAAATGATGTAGGTGAGTTCATTAATTAACTGAAATGAACTTAAAACAAGGGTAAGTGAAATAAGATACCAACAGAGGGGGGAAAAATAGGGAAAGAGTGAGAGAGCACATAAATAGATTAATTGAGAAATCATGTAGACCCATATTAGCATCAACAACAAATAAAACAATTTAGTATATATGTAGGAGAGGGAGAGGGAGACCCAATAGTAGTTAGAAAGTAACTATTAAACATGACCTTGCTTACATGGCTTTAACGGAGGATATAGTCCTTAACAGATTTGATTGTCATCGTCAAATCCATATAGCCGATTCCACCTAGTGGGGAAAAGGCTTAGTTTGGTTTGGTTTGGTTTGGTATACAAAGTGAAATGAGTATAATGGGTATTTGAATACCCTTCTGATCAAGAAGAAATTGGATGCCATGGGCTCATTGATGTTCACTCCATTACTTCTGGTCATGATACTAGTCTTCAAAAAGAAAGCAATGAACTGCTAAACTCCTGTGGTTGCCCATATTAGGCCCTTGTGACTAAGGCCGGGTGTAGGGTGGCTTGCTCCTTTGAGTCACTTGAGTCAACAAGGAATTTCTTCAAGACTCTCATTGAAGAGTGCCCCTAATAAGACCCTTAGTCATTATCATCTAGAAGGATAGTGGACCTGGAGGCAAAAATAAGGATTTGCTTAGCTACCAGCCCTTCCCCTTTGAATGGTTGTCCCTCGTTCATCTAAGAGAGACCTTCCCAAGCATTTAATGCTTCTCCAACCACCAACTGCAATAGAGACGTCTCTCCCCTATTAGATCACAGACTCTTGTTAGCGAATTTCTCAGGCTCGTAGAGTTTGCTATGCCACTTAGATATTCCCTGTGTATGGGCAATGTTTCTGAAGCCTTGACTTGGCTCAAGGATCCATGCAACATTATAAATACACAAGTCGTCCTCGTTTAATCCAAAGATACATTTGAACGCCCTTAACAACTCTCTGGCTCTCTCCCCCTCTCAAAAAAACTTCTCTCTCTCTCTCTCTCTCTCTCTCTCTCTCTCTCTCTCTTTTTGCTTTTCCTCTGCTGCAATAGGGTGGCTTGCTGAGAGTTACTATTACCTCTCCACGCTACATATATTTGGTGCTTGCCATTGATACTACTGTGAATACCTCCAACATTTCGTGCAACTCCAAAACCCAACACATCTGTACACATTTCCTCTTCACAGCATCTCACCTCTTCTTCTTCTTCTTCCTTCCATTTTTTTTTTTTTTTTTTTTCTGGGGGTTGGGTTTCACAGCACATTACTTTTTCAGCACAACCATGAAAAACCAAAACAATCCCCTCCAGCAATTGTTAATATTCTGTTTGGACGATAATTTATTTTCAAGGAAACCATGTATCAAAATTAAATTTTCAAAACAGTATTGAAATATGTGATACAAATAGATATAATATACGTATAAATAAAGAGAGAGATGCAAACACACACACATATATAAACTAGAAGTAAACTGGAAGGGGGAGAGGGTTTAACTATCTAGAGTAGAGGAGTAACAAATGGGGCTTTAATCGAAGAAGAAAGCTTTGCTTTGTGATAAAAACTGTTCTGGCTTTGCGAAGAACATTGTTATGAAAGCAGCTTTAATTCAGGAAGAAAGCTCTGCTGCAACCAACAAATTTATGATTTTAGATTTAAAGCTTCTATGATGGGAAAGGTTCTCTTGACATCTCATCTAACTTCATAGTTGAGTGAGCTACAACTTGATTTTTAATTAGCATCATACCCATGTTCTTGCCTGCAACATAACACCATTATTTTCTGCATCAATGAAAAATTTTTGTACAATCTAGAATGTGGCAATACACACTGAGAATATAACTAGGTATCAAATGACATCCTTATCTGTTCAAATTCGAGAGTATATGGTTGTTGGTTGGAGGCTTCAAAGAGAGGGTGGCAGGTTGGTGGGGGAGCTATGACGGGGAGTGGAAGCGAAAGCTAGTTTTGTGTTCACACAAAATTAAGAGATTAAAGAAGAATCTGACAAAGTGGAATAAGGATTCAACAATGTGGGATTCATGAAGATTGAGATGATGGAAGAAATTAGAAGGCTGGACAGAATTCCGCAAAATGGCTAAGATTGGGGAGATCAGTTGGTGTCAGAAACCTTGAATCTTATGGCTCAAAGAAGACGGTAAGAATACCAAATTCTTTCATAAAATGGTTGACTGCATAGTAGAACAAACAACATATCTAGGATGGTCATTTGTGGCTGGACACTGGAGCAAGAGGTTGAGGTGAGGGAGGGTATAGTTGATTTTATTGCAGACTCTTTTCAAATGGGGAAAGGTGGTGACCGAAATTGGATAGCATGGAGTTTGCCTCAATTTCCAATGAGGATGCAGGAGGGATAGAGAGAGTTTTTTCAATGGAAAACGTGCGTGCAACTTTAAGGTTTTTGAATAGAGACAAAGCGTCAGGGCTAGATAGAATGACAATGGTGTTTTTCTTACATTGTTGGGAATCATGAAAGCGAGACATCACGGAGGTGCTCAAAGTTCCATGAAAATGGAGACTTTGTAAAATGGATTAGTGCGACCTTACTATTGTTGATACTGAAGAAAAGGGGAGCCGAGAATATTAAAGATTTCCAACCAATCAGTTTGGTTTTTTTTTTTTTTGGGGGGGGATTGATTTATGGCTGGACACTGGAACAAGAGGTTGAGGTGAGGGAGGGTATAGTCGATTTTATTGCAGACTCTTTACAAATGGGAAAAGGTGGTGACCAAAATTGGATACTATGGAGTTTGCCTCAATTTCCAATGAGGATGCAGGAGGGATAGAGAGTTTTTTCAGTGGAAAATGTGCGTGCAACTTTAAGGTTTTTGAATAGAGACAAAGCGTCAGGGCTAGATAGAATGACATTGGTGTTTTTCTTACACTGTTGGGAATCATTAAAGCGAGACATCACGGAGGTGCTCAAAGTTCCATGAAAATGGAGACTTTGTAAAATGGATTAGTGCGACCTTACTA
>JAVXUM010168454.1:0-12227 GCA_035590655.1 Pouteria glomerata
ATCTAGGTTTATGTGGTGATTGTTTGATAACCTAAAATTGATGGAAGTGAATTATGGCATATCTTGAAATGTTGAAAGTGACTATGATGAGTTGAAGATCCAATAATTTTCTCAGCTTAGTCTTAAGTTGAAATATGAAAATTTTGGTAAATATGGGTATATTGAACCTTCCTTTAAGCCTAGAAATTGTGTCTAAATTTGCATGGAAAACATTGTGATCATTGTTACAAAATGTCCAAACATTTGTGACTTGAAGTGAAATTGATGCATAGATATGATGATGATTAAATAATATGATGAATGGTGGAGCATAATGTGAACTAAATGAAAAGAAATGAAATAGTTTGATTGATTGGGTGTGTCACGCCTCGGGTCCGGGGACCCAGGGGGTGAGTGTAAAACATGCATATCATGTAAACCGAGTCATCGGATTAGTGCTAACGCACCGGTCACGTAATGGACCCACAACATTCTATCAGCTATATAACGGCCTAAAAACTGATCAAACAGGTACCTAATAAAGTCCCTGTGCAAGGTATATCTCATTCATACATTCACCTTCAAGATCATATATCCATTTCACATGAGCTAATAGAAACGTATAACCATCCACTATGTGAATTTCCATCACATTATACAAGTTTGGGCCTTATGGCCATTACAAAATCAAAAGAAAAAGGAAATTATATACATGCCAGAGTTTCCTTCAAAAATACATTTATAATGGTTAACTAGCTTCACTTTAGCAAAATATAAGCGTGCATCTTCTCGGGGTCCATCTTACTCGCTTGGTGTGGGTCCTGCAGGGAAATCTGCAGGGACGTGAGCACGGACGGTGTGTGCCCACGATACACTTCCTATGATATAACAAGAATGCATGTGGTAATCATAATACAATGCCACAATGAGAACTTAAGATTTAGAGCATGGAAAGATATAAATCATGATTTAAAATATAAGCATTTTCACAGCTCAAGTCTCATATCACAAGGTTGCATTATCCATTATCTTCAATTAACCCTTTATCTTGTTCGTCTGTGGATACATCACACATTACATAATCACATCATCGGGGATTGAGTACCATTTCGGCGTCCTTATCCGGCCGACGCCGTGGCCTTACGGGCGTGCTTTAAGTGTATGCCTAAGGCAATACACTGCCCTCATTTCGTAGGCTACTAACCTACTGGTATGAAACACCAACCCTGCGCAGGTTCCGGGATTTTTGACCCGAGGGTAACAATTCCCCATTCCTATTTCTTGTACCCAAAGTCCCCGGCAAACAATCAATCATTCCATTTTATTCTCTTTCCATTAGACTGTAAGTTACGTGATTTCATGTCGTTTGAATTTCATATTCACTGTGCATGCTATTCCACAAGCATTTTTATCTCAATAGCATTACCATTCATGGAAGTATGAACCACATGATTCAAAGGAATTCACTTCGCACACTTATCCCAATTGATAACTTTCACATATTTCAATTTGACGGCAAGATAGCAATAACATGTCACTTGATTAACTAATGTATGGAAAAATTCTGAAGCACCGTCCGGACGCTCCCCCTGCACCGTCCGGACGACCGACAGCACGGGCCAAGAAAAGGTTTAACCATCCGGAAGGTCCTCTGCCACCGTCCAGATGGCCGAGAGCTACCATGTTCCGGCCTTTTCTATACCGTCCGGACGCCAAAGGCCACCGTCCGGACGGTAGGGTTAACTCCACTAAACCTCCTAAGTTCCCTAGTTTGAGTCCAAGGCTTTCACCTACCCTCCTTCCTAGGATTTGCTCCAATCACTCAACCCCACAACTCCTCCTTCTTGTACGCCCTCTATCCCAATTTCAAGGTCACAACCTCACATACAAACCAAGAAGGAAGACTTAAGTACAAAACCAACCTAAAGACCTTCTACACACCACAACCAACACCACTGACAACCTTAGTTTTCTTGTAAGTTAGAGAAAGGGAAGAAGAGGTGCATGACACAACTTTAAAACAGAAAGATTTCTTCACACTTTACCATAAAACAAAGAGAAAAATGATGAGAAAAACCATATGAAAAGGGTGAGAAGCTCCCTACCTCAAAACTCAAGCTTGAACCTTTCTTTAACTCCTCCAAATCTCCTCCAAGGCTTAAAGGTGGTTCTTCCCCCTCCAAAGGCAACACAGTTCAAGACTTAGCCTCTTCTTCTTCCTTCTCTTGGCTACACTTTTGAATCTTCTTTCTCTTTTCTTTTTCTCTCCAAGATTTCCTCTCAATTTTTCTCTCAAACTCTCCTCTTAATCTCAAGTGACCGGGTGGTTCTTTTCTTCTCCAAATGGTCTCTCTCTCTCTTCCTTTCACACTTAACACAAAATATAATAATATCTTACACTCATATACATACATATATCTCTATTGCAAACAAGGTGGCCGGCCAAACCATTTTACACCACAAAATTCACATATATACACACACATATACATATATACAAGCTCACAAGTCTTCCAACATTAACTCTAAGGGGTCCCACCATGTTTAATGCTTTGACCTTCCTAATTAACAAGCAAACAAAAGGAAAATGAAGACAAAACAAGGCTTGCCCGGCCATGCTCCATTTCTCCACCAAATTTGGTATTATTAAATATATTTCTATGCCAACATGGAGTCAATTAGTCAACCAACCAATCACCCACCCATGTTTAGTCCAAATTAAGTTGGAAAGTCAAAAACACCAAAAACTCCCCCTTGGTCGGATTCTCCATTCCCATTCCTTTTCTTCATACATTCTTCCCTCACTCTTCCTTATGCATTTCTCTTCCAACCATGCACAAGCAAAATAAGAAACACACTCTCAAATCAAGCCATGCAAAGGTTCCACTTAGCCAAGGTTTAAAACCATCATCCTTCCTCATCCATTCTAAACTCAATTTCCCACATTAAGAACATTCATTCCATTCAACTTTCATTTACACAAAAGGTGAGGGTATTACAAATGCTATTGCACCATGTGAGATCTAGTTCGCGTTATGTTGGTGACACATGACTTTCAAAACTAAAAGTAGTCGAGTCTAGGGACGGTAAAGGAGCAAATCGGGGTGGATACGACAATATCTAAATTCGAACTCCGAACTTTCCATCCACCTCTGAATTTGCTCTAGACTCTAAACAAATATTTTTTAAACCTCTATTCTTGCTCCAAATGAGGAATGAATATATCAACGGATATCTAAAAATTTGAACTATTTGTTCTCTTCTGAATCCGCCCCTAACTTGATACATAACTTGATTGCATATGTAACCTCTTACTACCAAATAATTCATCTCTAAAATTAAAATAATACAAAAATATCATATTGAGAAGTATGATTATTTAAAATCCTAGTTGCCTATATGTGAAAAATGTAATATTTTACCCTCACTATATATATTAATTTGTAATAAGGTTAATTACACTTTATTTTTTAATTTGGGCCAAAATTACATTCTTGATCTAATTTAAAAATTAATGCATAATTTTTTTAATTTGAATTAAAATTTAAAATTATTAAATATAATTAAATTTGTGTCATATCTAGTAATATATTTTATAAATAATGTAACACATTTTAATAATCTAGCAATATATTTTAAAAATATTGTAATAAATAAAGTAGAATAAAAAATATTAGTCAGTAAATTTTAAAAAAATAAATTTGAAAAGATTTGTAAAAAATAAATAAATATTAGAATGATAAAAAAAAAATGACAAGAGTTTGTAAATAAATTAAAATGAAATAAGTTATTTTCTTATTTAATTAAGCTATAAAATAAATCAAAAATATTTTTTACATGATTGCTAAAAATATAAATATAAATAAAAATAAAATTTATTTTAGTTTTTCAAAATTTTTTCTTACATAAAACCAGCAAACATAAAAATAAAATTTATAAATTTAATTTTCTAATTATTTTTTTTATCTCTATTAACTTTTTACATCAATCCTAATTCAAAACAGAATCACTGATTTTTTTTTTTTTTTTATCATCATGTATAGAAAAAAAATGCCAAAAAAATTTCTAACAAGGAAAATTATATAACAAAAAAAATTAACTTTTGAGTATACAGTCAGATTTATCACAGATTTATCACACAAACTATAAGTATTTATTTTTGAAAATTTACTTTTAAATTTTTTATAATAACAAATAATTTTTTAAAATAACATAGAATTAGAAATTTTTATCATAATAAAATATTTCATTTGCATAAGTAAATTTTTTTTAAAAATTTAGAATGTAATTACCTGCTCACTTATTAAAATATTAAAATATCTAAGAAAAAATTGATAATTTACCTCTTATATATATTTAAAAAAAATAATTGTTATTATAAAATATAAGTATTTATAATATTATAATTTATCTTGGATTGAGTTTTTTTTGTAAGAATTTTTATGACATTATAAGTGAAGTGCAAGCGACTTTGTAGAGTGCAAATAAACTCACTATATAATTTTTTGTCACATTTTGAAAAAACTTTTTACACATCCAAAAATAAAAAAACATTGAATGTTTTGTCAAACATTTTAGTTAAATTATTTAAAAAATATATTTTCCAAAAAAACTCTTTGAATATGAATATTGGAAAGTTTAAAAACATAAAATTATATTTTAACTAAATATAACAAAATGAAATAGCAATCTTTTGTACTCAAAATAGGAAAAATAAAATCAAATGACAAATAAAATATTTTAATTATTTTTTGAAATTTGTATATAGATGTTTTCCTAAATAATTGAATTTACGAGTCATAATGGGGTGTTTAGAATTATACAAATTAATATAAATTTGTAAAAATTACAATTTTGTTATTCGTATGATGAGTAAAAAATTTAAATTATATAGAGATATATATTATTTTATAGGGTCTGAAATGATGTACCTTACAAAATTTTAAGTTTATCTTTTAAAGTTTTCTCGGTTTTTGTATATGAAAGAAATAAATTTGAATTTTTAAACTTCAATTTGTACAAAAATCAAAAAAATTAAATTTATAATTTTTTCTGAAACATACATTAATTAATACAAAACAATAACAATTTTTGCTTTAAATTTATTTATTGATATTCATTTTAATGATAAAAATAGTGAAGTTCAATAAGTCTGTAACATGATGAATATGAATGTTATTTGTCACATTATGGTGACGATGTTATCATTATAAATTCAAATGATTCAAGATATTTAGATCTTTTCTGGGACAAGATGGGGCAAATCAAAATAGATCAGAGCAGATTTGGATTGAATATTAAAATCGGGATAAATCAGTATGGAGGAGTCCCATCCTTATATCCTATCTGATATTCAAACTTTTTTTAAAAATAAATCTAAATCCAATCCGATCTTTGAAAAAATTCAAATCTCATATCCATTCGACTCAGGTAACAGATTAGATTCGGATGGGTCGACCAAAATGATCATCCCTGATAGAGTCTAAAAATGCCCAAAATGATCATCCCTGGTAGAGTCTAAAAATGCCGCTACGTTACGTAAAATGGAACTTGTGCTGTGACTTTAAAAACTAAATATTGAATCTCTATTTAAATTTCATATTAATTTATAATTGTTTAATAGAATTCTGTTTAATTACTGATTATAATTAATCCAATTTTATTTAATAAATTAAAATTTTATCCTTGTCTCTTCTTTGTCAATTGAATTCTATACTGATTAGTATGTTAATTGTTAAATTATTATTCCTACATGTATGTTAATTTTTAAATTATTGTGCCTACATGTATTATTATAATTCATGTTAGATAAAAATTATAATAATGAGAGTTATAATGTTATAATCTTATTAAAAATATATTTTATTAAATATAATTTTATAAATTTACTTTAAATTTTAAATATACGTTTTAGGTAGAATGCTTTGTTTTAAAATGTTTTCTAAATATAATTTATGAATTTAAGACTATAATTTATGTTCACGATTTTATAAGTTTAAATATATATTTTTGACCTAAATCTTTTTAAATTCTATTCTTAACCAAAATATTTAATTAAAGAGCATAAATGAAACGATTAGTAGGTAAATTGTCATATTATTATTATTATTATTATTATTATTATTATTATTATAGTTAATAATTTATTATCCTTATCAACTTATATAATGTCTTAACAAAATATATGTATTAGTTGTAACAGTAACTTTCGATTAACCAGTACCAAATATTTAATATTTATTGAATTAGTGTAATGATTCAGGAATTTTAATTCTTGATTTGATTATTTTTAATTCCATAATAAGAAATTTAGTTAATTTTTATTTAGATATTAATTGAATATTTATCTTATTGGGAATGCATAGGTTGTGTGAGAGTATTCTTTTAGTATTTAAATATAATTGTGAATTACAAAAGGGTAGTTTAGTTTTGATAAATTATTAATTTAATGAAAATATTTTTTTCGTTTAATCCACATGGCCATGTGTGTTTATATATATATATATATTCATACATATATATAATTACTAAATAATAATGTTATATATATTGCTCATGCTGGGAGTCTAGCTAAAAGTAGACTTTGAATGCTCAGTATACTTCGAATCCTCTTTAGATTAAATTACCTGCGCATCTGTGTGTGTATAAATATGCACCTATATGTGCTTGCATAGCAAAGTTAAAAAAAAAAAAAAAAGAGAGAAAATGTGAAAGAAGCAGCGGCGATACAACAACCTAAGGAAGGTGTTCGTATTTTTCCCTACTTTGGTAGGCTCGTTTCTGGTTTGTTGTTGCGCTTGGCAAGAAGTTGTGGAATGCAAATTGAGTTTTCCTTTTGCAACAGACTCAGGTTTAAATTAAAGTAGGGGTGAAATTAAATAAAAATTAAATTTATTACGTGTAGTTTAATTATGTGAATTTTTATGATTATTTAATTTATCATTGCATGACAAATTATATGATTATGGCTATCTTGCGGATTGACAAAGTATATATAAATTAATTTTGATTTTGAGGAATTAAAATTAAATTGGTACAAAAATTTTAAATTTTTTTAAAGTTTAAGTTTTGTTGCGAAGCAATGAATAAGGAAAATAAATATTTTTAAAGAATGATTTGGATTTGAATAAATAAATTAATTATTTATTCATTAATTTTTATAATTTTCGTTTTGGGTTGTGAGAGGTACCGGGATAAATAATTGATTCTAAAAGCCCCACTGGTAAAAAATCAAGAATCTGTGTGAGATTAGGTATAGTGTTCAGTAGGTTAGTAACCTACAAAATATCGTTAAATTGATATTTTTGATATACTATGGCTGAGGCATAAGTTTACCAGGCAGGGTGGCAAAATGAGTGGGTTGGTAATGAGTTTAAGTAGGCTGAAGGTTAAATAGGTGTAACTCAAACTGTCCCATTTAAAAGGCGGGTTAGATACGAGTGATTAAATACGGGTTAGTACAAACCCATAAACCTATATCCAACTCATTTACTTATGACCCAACTTACTTTTTAAAAAAAAAAAATTAAAAATTTATTTCAATTAATGTGTTTATATATAAATAGATCCATCCATCTAATTTTTTTTAAAGATAAATAAATAAATATATTAAAAAATAATTTGAAGCAAGAAAAAAAAAGGTAATTGAATATGAAAGACTCATTGAAAAGAGAAAATGCAGAATATTGAAGCTAACTAAAGTTTCCTGCAAGAATTATCATTGTTTTCCTTTGAAGCCAAACCATCAGTCTCGGTACTACTCATAGATGTCGGGCATAGGCACAACAATTGAACATAACAATGAAAACCCAATTGAAGAATCGAAGAACAAAGAATAGGGTAAATTCACCAGAAGATACATACATATATATAAACAAGAAATAATAGATTTACCAGTACAAAATCGTTCTCATGACTAGGCTTCTTCGGAGCCAAATCATCGTCGTGAACGATGTCACCAGCTATTACCGAACAAGAGTTGTTGAAGACGAGCGCAATGACTGTGTATACGCACATGATGTGTGTGAGATGTCAATTTAATTGGGTTTTAATGGGTCGGGTATAATAGTCCACTTGCACCTATTTATAAACAAATATTTTATAAATTATCGAATTACAGCCTAATTAGTAAAATAATATGACTCAAACTCATTTATTGTGAGTTTAATTGGGCGGGTTAATGGCTATGGGTTCTTGCTGCCACCCTTATGACTAGGTTACGATACCTAACCTAATAACTGTGATTGTGGTCTTATTAAAATAAATTATTTTTACTTCGCATTTAGAATATTTAAATTAAATATCTTTGATATATGATATTGTTGACCCAATGTTTATAAATTTAGTTTTATAATTGATTTTGATGATAACAAACATTTAATTAAATTTTCACAATTAATTTTTAAATAGACATTGTATGAAGTGTTAATTTGATATATTTAAGATAATATACTTGAAAGAAATTGATATCATTTTTGAGATATTTATACATAATTTGGATGAAGAAATATAGGAATTTCAAAATTTGAAATAATGGAAATTAATAAAAGATGAAGACTTGAACTAGAAGGTTAATTTGGATGAGCAGAGAAATCAAACATATATTAGTATTTTGATGATATCTGAAGATCTACTAGTTCAATGTTTATGAAATTTTAATATAGTACAATAGACTTCCATATCTACAACATTATTGAAGTAAAATTTTTGTGGATCTGAAGTTAAGATATCGAAAAATGAGATGGAAGATTAGTTATTTCAGAAGCAATTTTAATCCTGAATTCTGGAGGTAATATTGGTTTTTGAGACATAACTCATACTCTATAACTTTACAAATTATAATTTTTGGTGTGTGAAAATAAGACTTATAAAGCTATAACTTTTGTAGTTTGAGTTTCTTCAAATTCTAAAAATATCATGGTAAAATAGTAGCCTTAATTGGAAACACAAATTCAGATTGCCAGAAAAAGTTATCTGGAGCTAGTCTCAGTTTAGAGAGTATATCTGAAGATCCAACTGTTGGATGAAGCTCAAATTTGGTCAGATGATAGTCAACTTAAGATATCTACAAAGTCATTACTCTGAGTAAATGTCAGATATGAACATTATGAAGGTGATAAATGGTCACAAATATATTTTAGAAAATCTGAATTTGGAAGAAGCATTGGAAGTAAGGAAATTCAAGTTCTTTGAAGAACAAAAGTGTCTTTTCACTTAGCAACGGCCATTTTAGGATTTTTGCCTATAAATACAGCTTCAAACTCAAATTCAACTAGAAGAAAAAAGACAAGAAAGAAGTGCTTACAAAGAGATACAAGAAAGCTAATCATTTTACAAACATAGAGTGATTTCTTCTTATACTTGTGCTTCATCTTTTATATGCAACTTGTGAGAGTTTTTTTCTTATTTGATTGAGTGTTAAACTCATCATTCTTATTGTAAAAAAGGAAAATTTATAATCCCTTTGATTTGTGAGAGTTGGGTGAGCTCTTGTTGATTTTTGGTTCAAGTGTTAGAACCAAGACAAGCAATATTCTTTGAAAGAGACTTGTGGAGTGATTTGTGGATAGAATCACTTAGAGAGTGATTTGGTGATAGAATTACTAGGAGAGGTTTTCTAGCACCTTTGGAAGCTAGTTTGTATCAAGTTCTTCAAAGAATAGTGGAGATGTCTCAAGTAAGGCCTCGGGGAGTGGACGTAGGCAACATTGAAGCCGAACCATTATAAATTGATTATATTTGCTTCTCTTCCATTCTCTTTTATTTATTGCAAACACTAGCACTCACTCTTTATCTATGAATATTAAATATGTTTAGTGTTATCCATATTCATTTATGCTTTCCATTTTGACATATTTATTTTAAGGGTTGAAATTTTATTTGTAAAATTTATTTTAAACAACCCTATTCACCCCTCTAGTGTTGCTATTTGGGATAACAATTGGTATCAGAGCAAGGGATCTTATTTTTGACTTAACCGTCTAACAGTTAAGATCATGGCAACTTCTTTTTGGCGCCTCCACTTTTGAAGGCCAATCGACCCACCGACCCCTTTTGTTCAATGGAACAAATTATAATTATTGAAAGGTTAGAATGAGAATTTATGTTCAAGCCATGGATTATGGGTCATGGAAGGTCATATCTAATGGACCCTATGTTCCTTCCAAAACCGTAGATAATGGGATTGTTCCTAAGGATGAGAATGCATGGACTGAAGCCGATGAAGCTAAAGTCCAATTAAATGCTAAAGTTATGAACATGTTATATTGTGCACTTGATCCTAATGAGTTTAATAGAATTTCTACACGTGAAACCGCTAAAGAAATTTAGGATAAATTAGAAGTCACTCATAAAGGTACTAATCAAGTTAAAGAATCTAAAATTAGTATGCTTGTTTATCATTATGAATTGTTTAAAATGAAACCGGATGAGTCCATTTCAGAAATGTTTATTAGATTTACCGATATTATAAATAGTTTAAAATCTCTTGGTAAAATTTATAGTAACGTTGAAATGGTAAGAAAAATTCTTAGGTCTTTACCAAAAGGGTGGGAACCAAAGGTGACAGCTATCCAAGAAGCTAAAGATCTTACTAGATTGAGCTTAGATGAACTCTTGGGTTCTCTTATGACCCATGAGATTACTTTGAAAGTTAATGAGGAAGAAGACTCCAAAAAGAAGAAAGGAATTTCTCTCAAGTCCACATTTAGTGATGAAAATGTTGATGAATCAAGTGATGAAGATGATGAAGACATTGCTATGATTACTAGAAAATTCAGGAAATACATCAACAAAAAGAAACAAGGCGGAAGAAAATCTCACAAGAATGAGACAATCAAAGGATATTCAAGTAAGAAAGAAGTTATCATTTGTTATGAATGCAAAAAGCCCGGTCACATCAAGTCTGAATCTCCACAACTTAAAAAGAGTTATAAAAAGGACAAAAAGAAGACAATGGTGGCAACTTACGGAGATAGCGATGATAGTTCTTCCTATAATGAGTCACATAGAGAAGAAATTGCTAACATTTGTTTCATGGCTCAAGAAGAAGATAATGAGGTATGTGAATTTTCTAATCAATTTACTTATGATGAATTTTTAAATGCTTTAAAAGATTTACATCACGAGCTTAAGAATATTGCTTTGAAGAATGTTTCTTTAAAAAAGATGGTCTCTTCTTTTTCTCAAGAAAATAATGTCTTAAAGAAAGAAAATGAATTTTTAAAAAAATAAGCTTGAAACTAAAATTTTGACTCCAAATGATTTTCAAAATGAAAATGAGATCTTGAAAATTCAAGTAGATGATTTAACAAAGTCACCTGCAAAATTTGTTAAAGGAAGTGAAAACTTGAATATGATTCTTGGTAGTCAAAGATGCGTTTTTAATAAAAGTGGAATTGGTTTTTACCTTTCTAAAAAAGCAAAAATTTTATAAAGATTTATTTTGGAAAGCAACATCTTCTAGTAATCTTCATTTTACTTGTCATTATTGTAACAACATAGAACATATTATTCTTTCATGCCCTTGTAAGAAAAAACTTGTAGTGGACCCAAAATGATGTGGGTTCCAAAGAAGAAAATAAATTTACATAATAATATGTCTAACCCTCAAGGACCCCAAGAAGATTTGGGTACCAAAAGTCAATGGTTAATTTTCTTTTGTAGATTTGCTTGGAATCTAAATCAAAGAGTGAAAGATGGTTTCTTGATAGCGCTTGCTCAAGGCATATGACAAGTGATGCTACTATATTCACTTCTTTATCTTCTAAAAATGGAGGATTTGTCATTTTTGGAGATAATAACAAAGGAAAATTATTGGTATAGGTAATATTGGTAAACCTCCATTCCCTACCATTAAAAATGTATTATTAGTTGAAGGTTTAAAGCATAATTTGCTAAGTATTAGTCAATTATGTGATAAAGATAATCGTGTCATATTTGATCATTCCCATTGCATCATAGAAAACATCAAAGACCACAAGACATTATTTGTAGGGCATAGACATGAAAATGTTTATGTTGTTTATTTAAATGATTTATCTTTGAATGATGTTAAATGCTTTTCGGCAATGAGTGATACTAGTTGGTTATGGCATAGAAGACTTGGACATGCTAGCATGGATTTAATTTCAAAAATTTCCAAATATGACTTAGTTGTTGGGTTACCAAATGTTAAATTTGAAAAAGACAAATTATGTGATGCATGTCAATTTGGAAAGCAAGTTAGAACATCTTTCAAATCTAAAAAT
>JAVXUM010168473.1:0-12224 GCA_035590655.1 Pouteria glomerata
TGAAAATGATAACAATTTTTAAACTTATAATATCTTATGAAGCTTAGACAAATAACATACTGTACTTTGAGAAACAAACGTGAAAGTGAAAGTAAACGCGAAGATAAAAGAATGAACGAAAGCGAAAGCGTAAAGATGTAACTTTTCTCCTCCAAAACCAAAATGAAAATTAAAATCAAGCTATTCTGAAATAAAAGTGTGCTAAAAGGAACCCTCGTCAAAACGGCCACAAGTGGCCTTTTTATAGTCCCACAAGACATGAACCCTAGACCTAATAATTCTGACTTTCCGCGCCTCTGGCGTTCGAACGGTGCGTCGTAGTGTCTGGACGGTGCGTCGTAGTGTCCAGATGGCAGTGACCAACTTTTATTTAATTGATGCGGCTCCTCTTGGCTATTGTCCGGACGGAACGACGGGGTGTCCAGACAACAATGCTTCCTTCAGCCTCTTCTCCACTGCTAATTTCAATTATTTCTTCATTTTGCTTGCATTTTTGGAAACAAACAATAGTAAATAATAATAAACTTAATATGACAAAGAAACATGAAAATTATATAAATAATTGAATGTTTTTATTCAAAGATGTGGTTATGTAATTATACTTTTCCGGTGTAATCAAACATTATATAAGCAATTCCTCGACGACCGCCAAGTTATCATGCTTCAATACACCTGATACATAATATTAGCATTATGCCTTTATGACCGAATCGAATAATTCTCAAAAATTTAATTCAAGAATTTGTAAATGCAATATCTTTAACAACTTATGCACTTCTAATCCCATCAAATGCCCACCTAGTTCTTAAGTTTTGTTCCTGTAACAAAGTTTATAGGGACGTGAGCACTGGTTTTCTTGTGCCTATGAAGTATCATAAAAGCATATATAATAAGTAAAGCAACAACACGAAACGAAACATTTCAAGTAATTCAATAACTCCAATATAATCATAACACATATCATAAACAAGTAACATGATCATCATATATGTGAATATTAAGTTTCAACATTTTCACAACATTACATCATTAAGATCAAATATTAAACACAGGTTCAGAATTCGAAAAAGAGAGTCTCTCTCTCTAGTTTCTCTCTCTAGAAGCCCAACTGTTACTTCCTACAATCTCTTCTTTCAATCAACTGAGTATGGATCTTCCTGCAGCACATTGTTCAGTATTGAATCCTGTTTTATTATCATCTAATACTGTTGGATTGGATCATACTCGTTCCCCTGTTTGTTCGGAAGAGGGTGAGTTAAATGGTTACCTTTCAATTATTCCTTTATGTGGTGCATGGATATGTCCTGATTCCATACCAGCTAGGTTTAATGCGAACGGCTATTCAGATGGTGCTTTTGAAGAAATAGAAGCTTATCAAAAAGTAAAGTTATTGCTTAGATTTCTTGATGAGAAAGGGTTGTCCACATAAGAACTAAAGTGGTGGATTGAGATTCAGTCCCTGTATACTTCATCTTCCTCTTCAGAAGTACCTGCTACCTCTTCTTCACTTCTCCGTCAAGGTGCTGTGATTCTCATTTCGAATCAGTCTCCTCGCTCTTAGAATGATCAGATGGAGGTTATCCATATGTCTAGTTCTCAGGTTCGCAGTAACCATGGAACAGTTCCTATTCCTGAAGTTTCATCTAAGTTATGGAGTACAGTAGTCAAACAAGGTAAGCGGAGGATGTCACTACAGTATTTTAAACTAGATATGGAGGGAGATAAAGTCATTGTTAGGCCTTCTTGAGCAGTTTTTGATAAAGGAATGAAGCGTTAGCAATCAACCTTAGTTGGCTATTTTGTCGATCGTGGGCTTCCCTTCTCCATGGTGGAGAAAGTAGCTAAGCTTTATGGGTAAAGCGAGGCCTCAATTGGATTCTGTCTGCTAGTAATGGCTTCTTTCTATTTTCATTTAATTTTATTCAAACTATTGAGGATATTCTTGATGAGGGACCGTGGGATCTTATGTCTAGGCCATTTGTTGTTAAAAAATGGGATGGAAGCTTGAGTTTGAACACTTATAAATTAGTACCGGTATGGGTTAAGTTTTTTGATGTACCTCTGGGTTTGTGGTTTGAGGAGGGGCTTAGCTATTAGCTAGTGCTATAAGTAAACCCTTTAGTGCTATAGATAAACCCCTTTTTGCTGACAAAGTAATCGAGGAACACTAAAGGTTGAACTATGCTAGAATCTGTATTGATATTCATGCAGATTCTCCTCTTCCTAGTAACACTACTGTTGATTCTAGAGATGGCTTTCATGAAGTGAAAGTTGAATATAGTTAGATTCCTCGAGCCTGTAGTGTGTGTAAGACATTTGGTCATACCATCAATTTTTGTCCGAAGGCTGTATAGAAGGTTAAATCTTCTGTAGGTAACTTGGAGAAGTCTCAAGCCCAGAAAGTTGGAGGTGTTGAGGAGTAGACTCAGTTTAAGGGTAAGGAGATCCTTGAAGATAATTCTACGGCTGAGACTACTATTCCTGCTATGGTGGCGAATGTTGGGACAAACAATGCTTTCAAAGCCCTATTGGCTTCGTCTGATGGGAATGAAACTCGTTATGACAGTGCTGTGCCTGTTGTTGAGCTAATTTCTACTGATGCTGAAGTCACATTTCTTTAGGAACCTTCTAAGAAAGATGGAACTTTCCATTCGAAGTCCCACACTGTGATTGTGCCATTGAAGCCTTTGGAAGCTCCTATATCTTTAACAGATAGTAAGTCTACTGACTCAAACTCTTCCAGAAAAAAGAATAAGAAGACTGCTAAGCGGGTAGTAGGGGTGTGCATGGGTCAGTTTGGTTCGGGTTTATACATAACCTAGAACCGAACCAATTTTTTTCGGTTCTTAAAATATAGACCCAGAACCGGACCGATTTTATATTAGAACTGAACCGAACCGAACTGAAAATTTCAGGTTGGTTTGGTTTGGGTTTTGGTTCAGCTCAATTTAGGTTGGTTCGGTTCCATTTTCAGTTTAGTCAATTACGAGTTGGGTTGGGTCCATCATTACCTATTTCTCACTTAAAAAAATGGAAAGCTGAAAAGACAAATCACTGTATATAGATACAAGTTTTGTCATTGTAGATATTAGTCTACTGATGCACCCATGGGAAAAAATAAATTATCTTACTAAAATAAATTTAAAAACTGTAAAAGACATAATCTAAGATCGTGACTCACAGTGAAAGTAGTTTCACCAGAATACAACGGATTCACAGCGAAAGCAACTTGGAGAGAGAGAGAGATGCGAGTGCGATCGACAAAGATGTGTATGCTGTGCGATCTATGTTTGGAGACAGGGAGAGAGAGAGAGAGAGAGAATAGAAGAGAAAAGATGAGTAGAAAGGGAGGGGGAAGATTAAAGACTTGAAGAGATATAGTAGATGCGACGTAAGAAGTGGCTAAAAAAATCCTAATTTCTTTTTAGTTTTATATATTTAAATTACATAATAATATAAAAATTTATATATATATATATTAATTTTTCAAGTTAGTTTGGGTTAATTTGGTTTAGTGTGGGTTCGGTTTGGTATTGGTTCAGTTTCCGTTTGGTTCGGATTCAATATATGCTAACCCAGAACCGAACCGAAAAAATCAGTTTTGCAATTCTTCAATCCAGAACCAACGCAAAATAATATAGACCCAAACCAACCTAAACGAAAGTGATCGGATTGGTTCGGTTTTCGGGTTGTTCGGGTTCTTTGTGCACCCCTAGCAGGTGGGCCATCTTAATGGCTCGAATAATGTTTTTCCTGTTAAGTCCTGATGATCAGCTTTGCAAGCTGGAATATTTGAGGTCTTAATGACCTCACTAAACAAAAGGAGATAAGGAATTTTGTTTCTTCCCAATCTATCTGCTGTATAGGAATTCTTGAAACTAGGGTGAAGGAGAATAAAAACGATGCAGTACTCTTTTCTTTACTACCAGATTAGGAGTTTTGTCGTAACTACTCTCAAACTTCCATTGGTAGAATTTGGGTTGGTTGGAACCCGCAAGTTTTAAACCTTGAAGTCAGGTATAGTTCTGATCAAGCAATGCACTGTAATGTTGTATTTCCAAAGGATGTTCCTCTTTGGTTTGTGTCCTTTGTGTATGGTTTTAGTTCTTGAAGTGAAAGAACTGAGTTATGGAATGATTTGCGTTCCAATGCCCATTTAATTTAGTGATCTCCATGGCTCGTAATGGGTGATTATAACATAATTAGATATAGTTATGGACGTAGAGGCGGTAGCACTAACTGGTCGAATTTCATGGAAGATCTAAATGATTACCTTGTAGACTTAGAGCTTGATGATCTTAAGGGAAGTGGTCTACAATTTACTTGGAATAATGGGAGAGTGGCCAACCCTATCTTGAGGAAATTAGATAGAGCAGTGGTTAATGATGCATGATCTTCACATTTTAAAAATACTTGAATTGAGTTTTTGCCCAGGGGTATCTAAGATCATTGTCAAGTGGTGGTAAGGACTGGTCTTCATTCTAAGCCACGTAACAAGCCATTCAAATTTTTTAATTTCTGGATTGAGCTTAATGAGTTCTTTCCCATTGTGGAGGTTGCTTGGTCTACTGTGGTTAGTGGTCATCCTATGTATAAAGCCTGTCAGAAATTGAAGGCTGTTAAAGTTGCTTTAAGAAGACTTAATGAGGAGAAATGTAGGAATATTGGCAACCAGGTTCACTGTGCTCGGGAAGCTCTACATGCTGCATAAGTTCAGATTGACGGCATGGATGATGATAGTGTCTCTTTTGATCATTACAAATGTTGTTGTGAAACTTTCATGACTTTTAGCAAGCGTGAGGAGTCTTTTGCAAGGCAAAAGAGTAGAGTACAGTGGTTGGCCGCTGGTGATCAAAACACAAGCTTTTTCTTCAAAGCTATGAAACAGAGAGTTAACAGAAATAAGTTAGTCTGCCTTTACTCGGATGATGGGAATGTTTTCACTAATGAGAAGGATATTCGAAATGAAATCTTACGCTTCTATCAGAATCTATTAGGTTCAAACTGTTCTACTTTTTATCCTAGGAAAGAAGCGTTAGTAGAAGCGTTATCTCCCATGGTTTCTCCTGACATGGCCTGAATGATGACAAGGCCTGTAACGGATGAGGAAATTAAAGAGTGTATTTTACATCTCCATCCTAACAAGCACTGAGTCCGGATGGTTTCAACGCAAAGTTCTTTACTGCTGCATGGAGCATAATTGTATCGGATGTTTCTAAGGCTATCAAATCATTCTTTTGGTCTGGTGGTTCTCTTCTGAAACAGGTGAATTCTACTATCATAGCTCTCATTCCTAAATGTTCTAATCCTTCTTATGTTAAGGATTATAGGCCGATCTCTTGTTGCAATACTCTTTACAAATGTATTACAAAAATTATTGCTGATCGAATTAAACCAGTCTTGCCATTGATTATTCATGATGAACAATCGACCTTCATTCATGGTAGGTCCATCAATGACAACATTTTTCTTGCTTAGGAACTTTTCGCGGCTATCATAAGAAAACATCTTCTCCTAGATGTGCTATAAAAGTGGATCTTATGAAAGTATTTGACTCCATTCGTTGGGAGTTCATTTTGGATTCTCTGGAATTATTAAGGTTTCCTTCAATTGTTGTAAATTGGTTTCTTTTCTAAAGCGAAGGGCCTGAGACAAGGAGATCCTTTATCTCCTTACTTATTTGTTATTGGCATCAATGTTCTCTCTAACATGCGTAAGAAGTATATGGATAACAATCCTGATTTCAAATTTCATTGGAGATGTGATAAAACCAAGCTCTCACATTTATGTTTTGCCGATGATTTGGTTCTATTTTTGCAAAAGGGAGGATCGTTCTGCTATGCTCCTCAAATCTGTATTGGACAAATTCTTCTTGGTGTCGGGTATGCAGGCTAATGTCCATAAGAGCAACATTTTCTTATCAAGAGTCAACTCTAAAACTAAGACTTTTATTCTCAACTTATTTGGGTTTGAAAGAGAAATTCTTCCTATCCGATATTTAGGTAGGCCTTTAATCTCCTCTAGATTGAAGACAAGTGACTGTGTTCCATTGGTTGAGAGAATTATTGGAAGAATCAAGTCTTGGACTGGGAAGTTTCTCTCATTTGCTAGCCGTTTGTAGCTCATTAAGTTAGTTCTTATGAGCATCCAGATTTTTTAGAGTTCTCATTTCCTTCTCCTTAGGAGAGTTTTAAAGCTAATTGAATAATGTCTTAGTGTATTTCTTTGGAGAGGGGTGAACCTTAAGAGGACTGGTGTGAAAGTAGCCTGGAGTATTTTAACTATTCTTTTTAAGAAAGAAGGTTTGGGGCTGAAGAAACTTTCTGAATGGAATACAGCGGCTATTGCCTACTGTGTTTAGAAAATCAGTTCTCCAGATGCTTCCTCCATTTGGTCTATATAGGTTTATCGCAATCTGCTTGGTTCCAATAATTTTTGAGAGACTAAGATCTCTTCAGACTTCTCATGGACGTGGAGAAAGGTTCTTAAGCTTAGGGATTGGTTAAAACCTCTATTACTCTACCAAATTGGTTCAGGGCATGGGGTTTCTCTGTGGTTTGCTCCTTGGATTTTGGGCGGATTTATTTTTGACAGATTTGGGGGCAGAGTAATTTACAATTCTGGTTTGGGCAAACAGGCTCGAGTTGCTGATATAATCAATCATAACTCATGGTGCTGGCCTGTTGCCAATTCTCCCGAACTACTAGACTTAAGAGCTGATTGCTCTAGAATGTAAGCTCCTAACATTGATAGATCTGATAGACTTATTTGGTTATCGGATCCTTCTAGGGGCTTCACTGTGTCCTCTGTATGGAATGTACTTCGTTGTGCTGGTACTCCAGTTCCTTGGGCTGACTTTGTATGGTTTAAAGGTCACATGCCTAGATTTGCTTTCATTCTTTGGTTGGCTATTCTGGGTAGGCTTCATACGCAAGATCGGCTTCGAAGCTTTGGTTTTTCTTCTACCAGCGGGTGTTCTTTTTGTGGGGCTTCTTGTGAAAATTTGGATCATTTATTTTTCTCTTGCCCTTTTACCTTCAGAATTTGGTCTTCGTTGCTAAAGAAGTGTAATAAAACGTGCCCTGTTTTGCCATAGCAATTAATTATTGATTGGGGTATTGCCACTTTTGCTGGGAACAATCTTCACAGTCGGGTAGGTAAGCTTACTTTTGCCACGACTATCTATTGTATTTGGAGACACTATAATTTCAGGCTCCATAAGCAAATGACTGCTGATATTGTGGGAGTACTTCATGAAATCATTTGTTTAGTGCGTTCTAGGGTGGGTTCCTAGAACTTATCGAATCTTTATTTTCAAGACCGTAATGTTTGTAAGGATTGGGTATATGTTGCACTTCTTAGTGATTGTTTGATGGTAACATTAGTTGTTTGTTAGTTAAGTGTCTTTGTTAAAGCTTAGTTGTTGTTTTCAATATTGTTTCAGTTGTTGTTTTCAACTTGTCATGAGTTATGAATGTATTCCTAAGGTATGCCCTAGAGTAGTTTGTATATTCTTTTATTTTACTTAATGAATTTTCTTACTTAGTAAAAAAAAAAAAAAGATCAAATATTAAAATCATCATTCTTATTCTCAATATTATATTCTGTTATTATCTTTCTTAATGTCCCCATCATCAATTTACAACTACATTTCTAGTTATCATCAAATATCATAATCATCATCATAAATCTCAATATTTCACTCAATTATTATCTTTCTTATTCTCATTATTATCAGATCACAACAATATTCTCATTTCTTTTTAGATCCATAGGGTAGATAGAATCAGCATCATCGTTTAAGGCCACAATTAGCTATAGGGTCACGATTAGTAACATTATACATCGTCGTTTAGGGCCATTTGCCATAGGGCCACGATTAGCCACATTATACGCCGTGTTGTAGGCTACTAATCTACTGGCATGAACACTTATCCTTATATAGGTTTTGAAACGTTTAACCCTAGGGTAATTTTTTAGCCTTCTTATTTTCATATACCCACATTTCTGTGTCTCAATATTATTTACATTTTCTCTTTATTATTTATCAATCTTATTTACATGATCATGTTCATATCACTATCTCATTCAATCATATAACAATTAAAATTACTATCTCATTAATATCATCATCCCATATAACTAATAAACAATTAATATTATCATCTCATTATCATAATCATCTCATATAACCATAAAATAATTAATATCATCATCTCATATAACCATAAAACAACTAATATCATCATAATAATCAATATAAAATTTTTCAATTAAATTCGAACTTACAAAAATCATGATCTATCCCAATACTTCATTCTATAACCAAATTATCATACTTATAAGCCTAACTTAAATAAGTTATTAGGTTTACCATATTGTGTTTTCAATAAATAGGGTAAATTAATCAAACAAAATCAAGTTTTAACTTTCTGGAGGGGTTTAAGTGCCCCCCTAAGGAACCCAGGCACCCCACTGTACTTACTGAGGCTGGAAGATGTAGCCCAGGTGCCCTAATATGGACCTCGGGCGCCTCACTGTTGTCTAGAAATCAACTCTACTTTGGTCTGAGCTATAGTGTATATTTTAAGGTTCCAAACCTTGCTAAATCCTATATATAGTTCAAAATCTTATTTCTACATATTGTTTAAGACCTACTAAAGGCTCTAAAGAATCAATCAAAACTAGTTCCAATTATGTAACAGCCCGGGATCACTGCCGCCTGAAGATATTGTCCATTTTGGCCTCTCGGGTCTCTCCTCGGCACAATCTCACGGTTTTGTTCTTGGTGAGGACTATCCCAATGCCCCCTCAAAACGCGTCGTCAAGAGAGAGGTTTCAACCCCCTACTTATTAGGCAGGCTTCGTTCTCCTCTCCAATCGATGTGGGATCTCACAATCCACCCCCCTTGGAGGCCCAGCGTCCCTGCTGGCACACCGATCCGACACCGGCTCTGATACCATCTGTAACAGCCCGGGACCACTGCCGCTTGAAGATATTGTCCACTTTGACCCCTCGTGTCTCTCTCCGGCAAGCCCTCACGGTTTTGTTCTTGGTGAGGGTAACCCCAGTGCCGCTCCAAAACGCGTCCTCCTGTTACAGAGTACACAACAGAAGCTATGGGGTCCCACCACCCATAGGAAGATATTATCCCTGGCAAGCCCCTCTGGCCCCTTAGGGTTTTGTTCCTTTCCCCGGCTCACCCAGGTCCAGACATGTCCTCAAAGGAGAGGTTTCAACCCCTTACTTATTAGGCAGGCTTCGTTCTCCTTTCCAACCGATGTGGGATCTCACAATCCACCCCCTTGGAGGCCTAGCAGCCCTGCTGGCACATCGATCCGGCACCGGCTTTGATACCATTTGTAATAACCCAGGACCACTGTCGCCTGAAGATATTGTCTACTTTGGCCCATCGGGTCTCTCCCCGGCATAATTTCACGGTTTTGTTCTTGGCGAGGGCAACACCAGTGC
Organism: Pouteria glomerata; assembly: GCA_035590655.1. Taxonomy (NCBI): domain Eukaryota; kingdom Viridiplantae; phylum Streptophyta; class Magnoliopsida; order Ericales; family Sapotaceae; genus Pouteria; species Pouteria glomerata. The sequence continues at coordinate 9,473 of JAVXUM010168473.1, forward strand.
CCCCCCAAAACGCGTCCTCAAGGGAGATGTTTCAACCCCTACTTATTAGGCAGACTTCGTTCTCCTCTCCAATAGATGTGGGATCTCACAAATTATCTCAATCTTTCAAAATCAAAATCTTAGTTTCACAATACATGTACACATATACACCTATTTTACACCACTTAAACCACATCGTTGTACTTCTAAATTCTTAAATAATCATCATAGTAACATTTTTGAACTCATTTCATCTTATATATGCAATTAAGAGACTAGAAATCCTTACCTTAAGTTTGAACAAGATGGAGTAAGAAGATATTAAATTCCCAGTTTTAGGTTTCCATCTTTAAGTTGCTCAATCTCATCACCTCTTGCTCCAAACAACAAATAAACCACATAGAAATGTTTATTGAGGGTTTGATTTTCATCTTTGCAAAGTAAATTTGAATTTGATGAAGATAAGGGTAACTTACCAAAAACCAAACTTTTTTTGTTTCTCCTCTCTCATTTTCCCGTTTTTTCTTTCCCAAATAACATATTTAACATATTTAACACACTCAAACAGGTTTAAAATAGTTAATTTATATTAATACGGAATTCTGAAATATTATTCTCCTCTCCTTTTAAAAAATTTCATTCTCGAAATTTAGTGCAACCAACACAAATAAAATTCTAAGAAAACAATTGCAAATATATTTTCCGTATCTCAAATTCACACTCTTAAGTAAACTTTTCAATATCATGATGTCTCTAATGTAAGTAAAATTTAAAAATCTGCTCATCAACTAATACTTAAATCACTTCACCAACTAATGAATCCTGACCACGTTTAAAATGTACGTCTAAACTCAACCTCCAAATATAAGGGTGTGCAGTGTAATTTTTACCAGGTGAGTCAAGGATCGTATCCACAGGGAGCCTATGGTTTTAATTTCTAGGTTCTTCTAGATTGATTTTCTAATCCTAAATGTGCTGTAAAATAAATCAAAGATTTGTTTTGAGTAAAGGTTCTACAAAATTTCTTAAAAGACAATAATTAAAGTAAGCACAAAAAATATTTTAAATTAATTTAAATAATTAAATAACAGCATAAATTAAACATCCCAAAATTCAAATAATATAAGATGACCCTGATTTGATGTTCAGTTTTCAGGTATAGGAGAATCTTGAACTAAAACCCTTTACTATTTTGACAAAATTCAAATTTCACGTTTTTCTGAAAAGAAGGGAAATAAGAATTGTAAGATGTTTCGTTAAATGTTTAAATTACCAATTAATCAAAATTCAAGTTTCACATTTTTCACAAATAAGGAAAACAAGAATTGGAAGATATTTCGTCAAAAGATTTAATTATCACTAACATAACTTCGTATTCACGTCAAATGGATTATAAAGTTGAAAAAATTTTCTTTTAATAAATTCGTGATTTTGGATTCACTTTGTTTATGACAAAGGTTTGAAAAACAGTTTTAAAGTACACAAAAATCTTTTTCAGTGATTCAATGAATTTGAACAAAAAAATTTGTTTTCGAAAGTCTTTTCGTAAAACAAAACGATATCCAACGGAAAATGTATATACGTACGTATACACATTGCGTATATACACTTAGGGCTTTAGGTTAACTAGATTTCCTTACCCTACTTTGAATCACCAAACCAAGGTGTAGGGTTTCTAGCCTAACATATTCGCATAAATCATCTTAAAACAACAAAGAAGATAAATTAAACTACTACGAATGAAGGCAAGAGAAACAAGAACAAAAATAGTGAAACATAAACCCTAGGTTCTAACTACGCATACGAAGATCATTCAAACATTCAAACGAAAGTAAAACTAGAAACTAAACATGAAATAGAGATCAAAAACATAGAAAACTTTTAATAAACTTAAAATAAAGAAATACCGTACTTCGTAGATGCAAAGCAAAAAAGAATCAAATCTGAAACGAACCAACGAACAGTTAGAAATCTTCTAAAACATCTTTAAAAATGAAAATAAAAAAAACTAAACTAAACCCTAGAAACTATGGAAAACGACTGAAAAGAATAATGGAAAAGTCCCCCATAAAAGTCTCAAGGGTTGGCTTATAGCCTTACAAAATAACCCTAAAAACACTAAAGTTCGAAACTTCCTAGCGGCTCGACCGTCCGGACGGTGGCTTGGGGCGTCTAAACCATGGGATTTTCCTGGTGAAGTTGGGCTCGGCTGTCCGGACGGTGGGCTTGAGGGTCCGGACGGTGCTCCATGGGGTTGCCTTGTAGCTCCTCTTTAAGCTTTGTTTTGGTCCCTTCCTCAATTCCTGATGCTTCTTCTTCACTTAGCTAAGAAATATCGCTGTGTTCACTGCATTTAAGAAAATGAACTAGTAAATATAAATTTTGAGAAATAAACAAATTTATAATTAAAATGTATGTAAATATGCTTATTTGTTGAGTTTGTAATTACACTTTTCAAGCATAATCACACCCCATACTTAAGCATTGCTAGTCCCTAGCATTAACTTTATTTAAAAAAAATAAAATTAATATCCTATTTCTCTTTTTGTTGGAAACACAACTGCACTTAGCTACGTGCAGCAAGCCTTTTAAACCCCTAGGTTCACTCTAGTGGACAAGTAAAGTCTCGTGAGGGTTTACAGTGAATCTACCCACAAAATTCTTAAACTAGTTCAATGAATGGTAGTAATCAATCCAATACTCTTGACTTAAGTTCAATATGAAATAAATAGTAAAACTTTAAAATTTTGCATAAAATTCCCCAATGTACCTC
>JAVXUM010168517.1:0-12219 GCA_035590655.1 Pouteria glomerata
CATTGGTCAAGTGTGGTCCAAATTCCCTTATTTAGTCAAAATTGCTAGAATTCCCATGCCTTGGCCGGATTTCTCCATTTCCTTTGCTTTTCAACACCTTTCTTTGTTAATTAAACACTAGGCTCAAGCAAGGTTATGCATACACTCAAACCAACTCATGCACAAGCCAAAATATGATCACACACAATCAAACCTTGCACCAAATCAAATATAACCATGCATAGCCAAGACCAACAACACCTAAATAAATTCATGCAAATGTTTCCCTACCCCTTGGCCAAGGTTTAAAACCCTCATTCTTCCTCATCCATACCAACTCATTTCTCCACAACAATCACATTCATTGCATTCCAAACGTGGGGGGTATCACAGCTTGTCTCTCACTCTCCACAATGGTAAATGAAACAATCCAATCCAATCCAATCTAGCAACAAAATAAAAATCACTAAAATCTTAACTAACCATAGTCAATACATATGTCTATAAGAGGAGATTTTGAGCAAACACTCGATCACCTTCTGATCGATGAAGCTGTCATCAACGACAAGGACACGAAGCTCTGTTAATCCCGATGACAAATGATTGGAAGTCTCAACTATCTCTGGTGGCCTATACCGCAACCTTTTTAAAGAATTGATTTTTTCAAAACTCTTCTTCTTAAATACAAATCCACCGCCCTCTCTAGCTTATTGCCTAAGATAGATTCGGAAGGATGGCTGGAGATCAATTGGAAAATTGGTGGAGGGGTTTAGGTTTGAAAGGAGATAGGAGAAGGAGGGGTGGGGATTCCATGAAATGGATTTGGGACAAATTTGAATTGCTAGATAGATGGGGGATTTGAATTTTGAATATGATTGTGGATTAGATACAATATTTCAGTCGTGGATTGAAATAAAATAAAATCTCAGCCGTTCAATGGTTATAAATTTTTAAAATACCTAAGCCAATCTATAATATAAATTTTTTTTGGATGTTTTGGCGTCATCATTTATTTCAAATTTGGTTGTTTCTTTTGAATTTTGAATATTAGTGATATGTTAAAAAAAAGAGTAATGATATTTATACTTTTCTGTTAATTTATTCGATTTCATTATAATTTTAATTTATTAAATAAAGGAAGAACAATATAGAGTAAAGAAAATTAATGAAGGAGTGCAAGTATCCTCAATTGAAAAAAATTATCAATTAAAACAAACATTTACAAATGAAGAAATTTTGCAAAATGTGTTAAACTTTGCTAAAAGATGAACACCTTGGTCAGTTTATGAAGGAGTTTAAAGGAAATTAGCACGAAGAGAGGGGCAGCTGAGTGAAGATGTTGTGCGCAGTATACCGGCGCAAGTTAGCGACAGGTGGAAGAGGGGAAGAGTTTGAATAATGGGGGCAAAGTGGGAGAGAGGCGCAAGAGTTCGAAATATATATAAAGCGGGACTCGCTAAACCTAGGGTTGTGGTGGGTCTCTCACTGTTTTCAGCCCATTTCTGTTCGTCGTCGCTCCATTTATTGTGTCTCCATTTCTTTACCCGCCATTATAGCGATAGAAAATATCAGAGATAGAGATGGGGAGGCCGAGGTGCTATCTGGACATACGCATTGGAGGAGAACTTGAAGGGAGGATAGTGGTGGAGCTATACAACGACGTCGCCCCCAAAACCGCCGAAAACTTCAGGGCTCTCTGTACCGGTGAAAAGGGCATTGGACCCAACACTGGGGTCCCTCTCCATTACAAGGTTCTCTCCTCTCCCTTCAGTTTATTTTTTGATGATTAATTAGAATGACTCTGATGTCCTTGTTCGATTGGTTCTCTGGAACTGTTAACGCGTTGATTTATCATCTATTTTGAGGGCATGGCTGTAGTCCCAGCTGTAATGATGGTTTGGAGCCTAGAATGTTCAGACCTGTCATTCTCAGCTATCTTCCGTGATGAAAGATAAATCTCTGTATCACAGTAGATTTTAATCACGGGCTGCTCTAAAAATCATGATTTGATTCGATTTTAATGTATCATCACTTTTTTTTTTAATTATAATATTGGTTTAGTCCCACCCGAAGAGCCTTGAAGCAACGGTTAAGTAGTTGCCAAGTGACCCGGAGGTTACGGGTTCAAGTCGTGAAAATGGCCTGTTACATAAATACAGAGTAATGCTGCAGTAGACCAAAATGGGTCCCCACACATAGTGGGAGCTTATGCACCAAACTGTCTTTTTTTTTTTTTTATTGGTTTAGTCCTACCCAAAAAGTTTTTATTATAGTAATATAGCTGCTTATGCAGAACTTATATAGACAGTTGCTGTGTGCTAACCATTTATAGATTGAAGAAGAGTTTTTTTTTTGGCAGACAAGTTAAGCACAAAATGTGTAAATGCTGCCGATAGAACACAATTTTGGGAAGCGCTGTTAATAAAATTGTCATTTGATACTGCGGTTATTGATACCATTTCAATTCACGAATTTAGATTCTGGTTTGGCAAAAAAACCTCAATGAAAGCATAGTTTTTAACGAAATGCCATCTCAGATAGCATTTGTTGGCATAAAATGCCATTTGAAATTGTGCTTTTTGTTAGCTGGCATAAAATGCCATTTGAAAAGACGATTTTTTAGAAAACGACCATAGCGCACTTTCTCCTGCCCCCTATACCTGCAGCTATGCTCTCTCCTGATGCTAGAATAGAAACTTGCAACAACAACAAACTCCCAACTGTACAAAAGAAAAAGTTGAAATTCCACAAGCTTAATCCAACAACCAAAAATAAAAATACATAAAAAGAACCATTTAGATTGGTTCCAATACACCAAGCATGACAAACCATCACACGATTGTGGTCTGTCATTTATGAATTAATCCTTAAGTGTACTGTCCCATTCAATACTAGCAATAATGATATGTAGTAACGTACAACCAATTTTGACAGTTTCTACACTAATCACACTTATCTTCCAATATCATAGTCACATTCACAACTCCCACCGCTCTCTATCATATCTTTAGCACATTATGTGTAGGGGTGCTTACAATTTCAATTGTACTAATTAAGTTCCTATATTTCTAATTTAATGCAATATGGACACAAATGCGAGGAAGTGCGTAAATGTTTGCTTTTTTATTATCTATGTCCAGCGATAGGCTGGCCTGCGTAGTTTGGAAACTTGAAGGGAATCCTCTGTAGCCGAGGACACCACCACCCACATCTGCGAAGTTCCTTGGGTCACTTTGGAAAAAAGATTGCTGAACTAAGAGACAATGCTTGCAACGCACAATATTTGTTTACAAAGAAAGATAAACAAATTACTACACTTCTTAAGAATATCAATACAAAAGAGACGATATTACTTATTGTTTTGTAGCATGCTGCCTTAGAATGATATCTAGAACTCATAAGGCCTCCTGAGAGTTCTTTGACTCCTGATCGTGTAATGCATTCCCAGTGGCTTGCATAAGAATTTTAATAGCAAAGCTTATCTTCTCGCTATCATAGGCAAAGTCCTTTCTTGCAAGTTCTGTGTCATATGTCTCATGAACCCTATCAATAACGTTTCTTCCAACACTCCATTTTTTTGGGTAAGTTCTTCTTCCAACACCCTTGCTATCCTTGGGCGACCATCTTTATATGAAACTTGGAGTTTATGAACAAAAAGATGAGCATGAATAATAATAAAACTTTGAAATTTCTACCAAATTCCACTAAGAGTGGGTGACACGGGACATGCATTGTAGTTTTCACCATTTCCATCTCTTAGTTATGAATCCATCACAAGAAACTTACTTGAGACAAAATCCATAGCCATTGAACCAATCAAAAAAGTTGCCCATCAAAACAAAAGACCAGTAATAGAAAAGTCATTATGAAAAATATAAGTTGTGAAATTACTGAAAAAATGATTGCTGCTTAGATTCCAAGCAAGAAAGAGAGACCAAAATGTCAAAGCAAAATTAGCAAATCTAGAAAGTTAACCAAAATGTCAAAAGAAAAATTAGCAAACACCACCACCACTAAAGGAACACAATAATATCTTGGAAACAAGAAATATATTTGTAGAAATCAAGGTAAGAGAAACATATTTGTAGAAACATAAATATTATAAACATTTACATATGAAAGTAGATTATCTCATTCAGGGTACATACGAATAAAGTCCCCTATAAAAAGTAGGAGTACAGAAATCAGAATGTTAGAGATTCGATGATAAGGTGCTATCAGAAAAGTTAAGTATATTAATCAATATACTATATGGCTGTGTTTGTTTTGTGGGATTGGATGATGGGAGATAAGTAATACCGTGTGACCCATGAAAATAATATGTGGGATTGGATAAAAGATGGGATTAGTTTTTTATGTGGGATTATTTTTTTTTGGTATTTGATTAGTGGGAATATAATGTGGGATAAAAGATGTGATTTGATATGTCAAGTGAAAGAAAATAATTTTAAACCTTTAAATCTTGGCGGGAAACAAATCCGGAGGTGGGGTATTAATAATACCACAGCCACCCCCGGATTATTCATCCGGCAAAATCCCGGACTAAACCCAAAAATAGTGGGCCCCACGGATGAGTAATCCCTCAACCAAAACCAAAACAAAAACCACTTTAGGTGGGTCCCACAGAAATGTTGTCCAATCCCGACTGCTTCATCCTCTAAAGAAACATTGCCTATGTGTTTATAACAAAATATTAATGCGTGCCACAGTAGGAACCTTTCGATTCCGCTTTGGGTTCCTACACCTCTCCACTAGCTGTGGCTCAGTCAGAGGCTATGTCAGGTGCGGGGGTGGCTCGGTCCCTTGTGCCTGGCTGATAGGATCCTTTAACTGTACATGATGCATCTCCATCTCAATCTAATATCGAGGTTTTGTCCTCTTCCTCCTCATTATATACATCATCGAAGATGGTGGAACTATTCCGCTCGGTGGCAAAGTTGGCGTAACTAACTGTAAGTTATGTGATGGCAATGCCTCTGCATTCACAGTGATCATTGTGTTGTTATCGATACTTGGTAGGTTAGTTGGTGCTGTAGATAATTATGAGGCAGATTTGTAATCTTTTAAATATAGAAATGTTAGGGGTATGATCTGATTTGTATTGTGGTATCGCTGGTACAGATTTGTAGGGGTTTAGAGGCTGATTTATAGGAGATTGATTTGCTGGTTTTTAGGCTAACTGTTAGCTACATAATAGGAAAGGTTTTGTGTACAAATTAGGGGGTAGTAATCAGTTTTATCAATGAGAATTTTTTCTCTGCAATTCTGCTTATATGGTATCAGAGCCTGGGCTCTTTAAGAGGTGCGTTGTTTCTTGGTCGGCTAGGGTTTTCTCCTTAGCTAGTTCCTCTTTTCCTGGCTAGGGTTTTGTCCTCCTTGGCCAATTCGTAAACCTCAAGTTTCTAGTTGAGGTCTGTTTTTCCTCAATTTTTCCCTGGATCTGTTTCGAGATCAAGGAGTTCCAAAGAGTCTCTCCAAGATCTGCGAGAATGAATCCCAGCAAAGAATCTGCAGCAACCCCTGATGTGTCTCAATCTCCAATGGGTCTTCAATCTGCTGGGGAAGTCACTAATCTGCAGATTACCACCCATCGATTGAATGGTAGGAATTTTATTCAATGGTCCAGATCTGTTCTCCTGGTGATAAGGGGCAGAGGAAAAAGTGGATATCTCAATGGAGATATCAAACAACCTGCTAAGGAGGATTCTTCATTCGCAAGCTGGGAGTCAAACAACTCCATGGTAATGGCTTGGCTGATTAATTCCATGGAACCTCATATCAGTCGAGCATATATCTTCCTACGAACAGCTAAAGCCATTTGGGATGCTGTGAATATCAATTTTTCTGATCTCAAAAATACCTCTCAGGTATTTGAGATTAAAACCAAACTCAAGGAGATAAGGCAAGGCAATATGGAGGTGACTGAGTATTATAATGAGCTGCAGATGTTATGGCAAGAGTTAGATCTCCATTATGAGGCTGACTGGGGGGACTTGGAGGAGAACTTAAAATTTAAACAGCATCTGGAAAAGGAGAGACTTTATGAGTTCCTAACGGGTCTCAACCGAGATCTAGATGAAGTGAGAGGAAGAATCTTAGGCTACAAATCCTTACCATCCATCGATGAAGCATTTGCTGATGTAAGAAGAGAAGCTAGCAGACGAAGGGTTATGCTGGGAGAGAAAACTGGCAGTCAAACAAATGAGCGACCAGTGGAAACAACAGCTCTCATGATTAGGAATGATCAAAGGAATTATCAGAAGGGTGAGAAAGGAGGTAGACCTTGGTGCAGCAACTGCAGCAAACCAGGACATACTCGAGAGACCTGCTGGGATCTCCATGGGAAACCTTCAAATTGGAAACCTCGGGGATCTAGCAGAGGAAAAGGATATCAAGTACAGATGGAGGAAAAAGTTGCTGAACCAAAAAAGGATCCAGAACAGAATGGTCTATTTCTCAACAAATCCCAGTTAGAACAACTGCAGAAACTGCTGAGTCAGACTACAAATGGGAGCTCAAAGAATTATGGATCTGAGAGTTCAAAAACCTCAGCCATGTCTTCAGGTACTGCCCTGCACACCAGGAAATCAAATTCCTGGTTGCTGGACTCTGGGGCATCTGACCATATGACAGGTAATATGTCTTTATTTCACTCGTACACACCTTGTTCCAAGAGGTCAAGGGTCAAGGTGGCTGATGGGTCATACTCAGTAGTAGCTGGGAAAGGATCTATTGCTCTCTCAAAAACTGTCAAACTCCACTCAGTTCTCTATGTTCCAAACCTGGCATGTAACCTGATTTCTATAAGTAAACTTACATCTGATCTTAACTGCTGTGCTAAATTTTGTGCCACCGGATGTGAATTTCAGGGTTTGGAATCGAGGATGATGATTGGCAATGTTAGACTTAGAGATGGACTATATTATCTTGGAGGAGAAGAGGATTCTGCGTATGGTGCAGCTGTGGCAGAGACTGGAGGATCTTCTCTTAGTTCCATTAAGGATGAAATAATGTTAAGGCACTATAGGCTAGGCCACCCAAATTTTTATTATCTTCAGCGATTGTTTCCTGAACTTTTTATCAATAAGAAACCAAGTTCTTTTAAGTGTGAATTTTGTCTTCTTGCCAAGCATTGTCGTACATCCTTCCCTATCAAATCTTATAAACCATCTCAGCCATTTTCTTTGGTTCATAGTGACTTATGGGGTCCTTCTAGGGTAAAGAATATTTCAGGAACCAGATGGTTCATTACCTTTATTGATGATCACACTAGGGTGTGTTGGGTATACCTTCTCAAAGACAAATCTGAAGCAGCCAAAGTATTTCAGAATTTTCACTCAATGGTTCTAACTCAGTTTAATGCCCCTATTCAAACTTTAAGAACTGATAATGGTAGAGAATACTTCAACTCTATTCTCAGTGACTATCTCTCTAGCCATGGTATAATACACCAAAGTTCTTGCCCAGACACACCCCAACAAAATGGCATAGCTGAAAGAAAGAATAGGCATTTGGTTGAGGTTGCTAGGGCCCTAATGTTCACAATGAATATTCCTAAATATCTATGGGGGGAAGCCATCTTGACAGCTACATATTTGATCAATAGAATGCCTTCTAAACCTCTAAATTTTTCTGTTCCAGTGACTAGTCTCCTTCAACTTTATCCAACCTTTCGTTCTATTGTGACTCTTCCTCCCAAAATATTTGGCTGCACTGTCTTCCTTCACAATCATTCATCTACCTTGTCCAAACTTGATCCTAAGAGCATTAAGTGTGTGTTTGTTGGATACTCTCCTACTCAACGAGGTTATAAGTGTTATTCCCCTCAGCTGCGTCGTTTCTTTGTGTCTATTGATGTATCCTTCATTGAATCTCAACCTTTTTTTCCCCCTACTTCCCTTCAGGGGGAGATCATGAACGAAGGAAAGTCTTGGGACATACTCTCTCTACCCACTGATCAGAATTTTGAACCCACAGACCAGGTTCAGCAACCTGATCAGTTTCAGTTTCAGCAACCTACAGACCACCAGTTTCAGCAACCCACTGATCAGAATATTGAACCCACAGACCAGGTTCAGCAACCTGTTTCACTTCCTCTGCCCACAGATTCTCTTCAACTGTCTTCCACTCAACTGCAACCTGTAGAACCTAATATTGTTATTCCTGAGGAACCAAGAGGAGATCTTTACCAGTCAGGGGGAGTACTTCACAGAAGGACTCCTCAGATCAAAAGTCCACTGCTAATTTATTCTAGAAGGGCAGCACATCAACAAGGCCAATCTGACTTGATCTCCAAATCCCAGAACACTGCAGAGGGCACTAATCAGAATCAGAACACTGCAACTCAGAATCAGAATACTGCAGAAGGTACTGACCAGCATCTGGACCAGGTTGCTATTCCAGAACAGAGTCTCGACTGGCCTATTGCAATCAGGAAAGGCATCAGAACCTGCACCAGGTATCCTATATCAAAGTTTGTCTCCTATGCCCAACTTTCTCCTACGTTTCAGGCTTTCACTACTGCCCTATCAGAAAACACAGTTCCAAGAAGCATTGAGGAAGCTTTGGCAGATCCAAATTGGAAGGTAGCAGTCCAGGAAGAAATGGAGGCTCTAAGGAAGAACAATACTTGGGAGATGGTGGCTCTACCAGCTGGGAAAAAACCAGTGGGCTGCAAATGGGTATTCTCCATAAAATATAATGCAGATGGAAGTGTGAGCAGGTATAAGAGTAGGCTAGTGGCCAAAGGATTCACCCAAACTCAGGGGATTGATTACCAAGAGACTTTTGCTCCTGTTGCGAAGCTAAACACCATAAGAGTCCTATTGTCCTTAGCTGCAAATTTGGACTGGCCACTATTTCAGTTGGATGTGAAGAATGCCTTCCTAAATGGAGATTTACATGAAGAAGTGTATATGGCTGCACCTCCTGGTTTCCAAGATAACAGCAACCAGGTTTGTAGGCTGAAGAAATCTCTTTATGGATTAAAACAGTCACCTCGGGAATGGTTTGATAAGTTTACTAAAGCAATAAAAAGGAGGGAATTTAACCAAGCTCAAACTGATCACACCTTATTCTATAAACACTCACTGGTTGGTAAGATTACGTTGCTTATCGTGTATGTGGATGACATAATTGTCACTGGTAATGATCTGGAAGAAGCAAGCTCTTTGAAAGAATATTTAGCTGGGGAATTTGAGTTAAAGGATTTAGGAACCTTAAGATACTTCCTGGGTATGGAAGTGGCTCGCAGTTGTGCAGGAATTGTCATAAACCAGCGGAAATATGTGCTAGATCTACTTAAAGAAGTTGGGATGATGGGCTGCAAACCTGCGGAGACTCCTATGGATCCTAATCTAAGGCTAGTTCTTGAAGGAGAAGAAGAGGTGAATAAGGAAAGGTATCAGCAACTGGTTGGCAAGCTGATTTACTTGTCACACACAAGGCCAGATATTACCTTTGCCGTGAGCTTAGTTAGTAGATTCATGCACTCTCCAAAGAAGCAACATCTTGAAGCTGTGCACAGAATTTTGAGATATCTAAAGGCTACACCTGGAAAGGGGCTGTTTTTTAAGAAGGGAGATCAAAAAATGGTAGAGATTTACACCGACGCTGACTGGGCTGGATGTTCAATTGATAGAAGGTCTACCTCGGGTTATTGTACCTACCTATGGGGCAATTTAGTGACATGGAGAAGTAAAAAGCAACCAGTGGTTGCAAGAAGTAGTGCTGAGGCTGAGTTTAGGGCATTAGCTCAAGGGATTTGTGAAGGCATATGGCTTGAAAGAATGCTAAAGGAATTGAGGCTGACTGGTGATACTACTATGAGGATCTACTGTGACAACAAAGCAGCAATCAACATAGCAAAGAACCCAGTTCACCATGATCGAACCAAACATGTGGAAGTGGACAGACATTTCATTAAGGAGAAGCTTGACAAGAAAGAGATTTGTTTGGACTATATTCCCACTGGAGAGCAGACAGCTGATATTTTAACCAAAGGATTACATAAACCTGGCTTTGAAAGCTTGGTTTGCAAGCTGGGAATGATCAACATTTACTCCCAGCTTGAGGGGGAGTGTAGATAATTATGAGGCAGATTTGTAATCTTTTATATATAGAAATGTTAGGGATATGATCTGATTTGTATTGAGGTATCGCTGGTACAGATTTGTAGGGGTTTAGAGGCTGATTTATAGGAGAATGATTTGCTGTTTTTTAGGCTAACAGTTAGCTTCTTAATAGGAAAGAATATGTGTACAAATTAGAGGGTTGTAATCAGTTCAAGTAACGATTTTTTTCCTCTGCAATTCTACTTTTAGTAAATAATCCACGTTCTCCTTTGCAGAAAGAGTACAAAACACCCTATTCTTATTTAGAAAGATAACAGCTCACCAACTTTTTAGACCATGCAATAATCAGAAAGCACAAGCCAAACCATAGTGAGCAAGTGATACACCATAATGGACCAGTTTTCCAATTAACAATGTATTCCTAATCATATTCTTTGTTTGCTAAGCTAGAAAGGATATTTCATTTTATCTTTATGCTTCGCTCAACTAAGACCACACCCTGTGCAAAGAAAGCAAGTATAAGAACAGTTTTCGAGATGTTTAAAAGAATAATGGTGAGAACAGGCATTCAATCAGATCAATCAAGTCATTGTATAAACAAATAAATTTTAGCGGCATGTATCAATACACTATTTAGAACAACATGACAAGCAAAGGTACATGATCATTGATATTTAATTGTCATAAGACGGTTATAGGTGAAACCCCAGGACAACATAACAAGCAAAGGTACATGATCATTAATATTTAATTGTCATAAGAAGGTTAAAGGTGAAACCCCCCAGTGGAGAGACAGAGAGAGGATACAAACAAATTGACAAAAACCTTTATTAAGGTTACAATAATTTGTTATACATGAGGCAATATAAAATATGTTTATATTCTCATTAGCCCATTCAATGTTATTAAAAGTCCTAAAGACACTCGCTTTGTAGCTCGGGTGACACAAGGCGAAGCCTAAGCGCCTCAAATCCCTCCAAGCAAGGCAATTAGGATAACCTAACAAGAAAAGGTACATGATCATTAATATTTAATTGTACTGAGATGTTTAACAGTGAAATCCCCAATAGAAAGAAAAGGAGACAAACAAACTAACAAAAACCCTTATTAAGGTCTCACATTGATTTGTCAGACATGAGACAAAGATTAAATATGTTGTATTCTTGTTAGCTGATTCAATACTGTTAAAAGCTCTTCAAATGCCCGCTTAGTAGCTCAGGCGTCGCAAGGAAAGGCCGGAGTTCCTCATATCCCACCAAGTAATGTGTTTCTAGTAAGGCGAGCACTTTGGCCTAGGCGAGAGGAGCTTGAGGCGTTGCTTCTTTCATGTTAATAATTATTTTGATCAAGACGGTTAATAATGAATGCATGGGTCATGTGGCAAATGCTTCTAATGATGAATGTAACGAGAGTGTAGACAACAACTCCATAGATGCAGAAAAATATTAGAGCATTTTAGAATTTTTTTTCACTAGTTTAAGTAAATAAGATTATGTTTTTGTTATTAATTTGCATCTTTTGTGAAGAATGGTTACTATTGCATTATTTGCGATATTATTTTGTGTTCATTGTTAGGTTTACCAAAGAAGATGTTTGTTTTGGGGATAACAAAAGGTAAATTTTACTGGAATAGTTTTTATCCTCCATTACATCAGTTTATATAAGTAGATAATAATTACTCTAAAGGTAACAATTACTCCCATATGGAGGTAAATTGTAATAGGGAGGTAATGGAAAAATTTTACCATTTTCTCATTATTCAATAAAATATTTCTTTACACCTCTATAAAATCTTAGGCAACATTCTCCTATAAATAATTACAATAAATATTATAAAATAACAATTTATTTAATCAAACTAAATTTAGTTAATTATTAAATTATTTTATTTTATTTTATTAAATTAATACTATTAAAATATTAATTTATGACTAAAATTATTTATTTTCTTGAATTAAAATTATTGTTTGATAAATAATAATTACTTATTAAAATAATTTATTTTATTAAAATATTTTATTAAATGAAAGCAGCACTAGTAACATACAGTTGGGGCAGCTTACCACTCCGAAAGAAGAATTGAATCACAGGTGTTATAGGAGAATCAGTAGAGAAGAAGTAAAAGAAGTATTGAAAAAGATGAAGAATGGGAAAGCGGTTGGGCCAG